>JZKD02S1679122.1:65040-80827 GCA_000966675.3 Picea glauca
GGAAAGGGGGCTCCATAATGCTTCCTCAGTCGTAGATCTGGGCGGGTGGACTATGGCCATCCAGATTTGCTCGTCACTTATCTAATTTCGCATTAACGCCCCAGCTTAAAGCCAACATCTCTTCCTCGCATCGGATGGTCATTATAGACCCTGAGACTCCCCAAAGGAATCTCATCCATTCACTGGAACTTAGCCACATGATAACATCTCAACATTATGGGTCGGGATTTATCAAGACAAGAGCCAAAGTTTTTCTCAACGAAACTCTCGAATCCACGATCCCCGAAACGGGTAATCTCTTGACACGTTGCCTCCTTAAATCGGACGGTCCACAACTGCTATGGGGTTTCCACCATGGAAAGTTCTAAAATCTCGCCATCAGGATTCCCGATCTCGTGATTCCTGATTTCCCGAAATGGGAGATCTCACGACACGTGGCCTCCTTAAATTGGACGGTCCACGATTTCTCTAGGGTTTCCACCATGGAAAGTCCCGAACTCTCGTCGTCAGGATTCCCGATCTCGCGATTCTCGATTTCCTGAAATGGGAGGTCTCACGAAACGTGGCCTCCTTAAATCGAATGGCTCAGATCTATCCTGGGGCTTTCACCCCTATACACTGGGGTGTTAACCCTTGAGTAACTCCTGAAAGATCCACTGGCTGTCGGGTTTTTTAGCTGAGATCTGATGGTTCAGATTGGCTCCTCTCCATGAATTCTTCCACGACTCCCTGGACGTGGAAAGATCAACGGTCCAAATACTCTCATGGACCTTGGTGATCTACGATCCTAAACTCTTCGCTGCCCACAAAGACATAGAGAAACCAAGTGGTAAGGCGTTTAACACCCTACCTTCTCCTACCAATTTAACGGTCGTGGGTGACCGCAGATTTCCCGATGGGATCTCGTCCGTCATTCACCATTTATCAAAGTTAAGGCTATTAACTTTCCCGCTTCCTCTTACCAAATCTAACGGTCATGAGCGACCATAGATTTCCCGATGAAATATCATCCGTTGATTCGTTACTTCATCCTTAGGTGGCCATCTCTGGTTTTTTCAAGAGGGTCATTCCTCTTCATGCAGGGTTACTAAGGCCTTACGCCTTCACATTCCCTTTTCCAGTTCCTGATGGGATTTTCAAGGAAGGTATTTCTATGGGGAGATTTACTCAGGGTACGGCCTGAGGTATGTAAGGATGTCGTCCTCCCGAGAACCAGATGTGATGTCTGAATTTGATCAGTACACACACAAATAATGAATTCATGAAGACATAAATCATACGTAGTCTTTCCATATAAATATACAACGACTAGTACTGATCAAAACGCCATACAATCATTCTTATAAGGAAATCCTTCACAGTTTCACATCTTATGAGCATAATTATCAGAATAAGAAGATATATATATATATATATATCAAGATGCCAGAGGAAAAACACTTATCAGAGATAACACCAGGGTCACGCAACTGCTGAGAGGGGTGCTCCTTTCCACCCAACCGTAGGCTTAGCGACTCCCAACGGATTTACCACTAGCCACCCCTAAGCTGAGACCACGATGCTGTGAGACTGTGTCTCTACTTTCTAGTGACCAAGAGTGAAGGTTTCAATCCTTCCTCTCTGCTATCACTCACTCTACATATTGCCAGAGTTCTCCCCTCGCATCTGCCCCCCCAATCGCTTCTACCTTACGCCTTATCCTCTTGCAAGGTTGCGTGTGGTGCAATTACCCTCGCATCTGGTCAGGCCTGATGGCTCTACGGATGGGCAGTTCACTATCCCATCCATCATTAAGCCATCCGCCTACCAACCTACGAGACATTAAATTCGGGGCCAACGAGCCGCTTTTGGTTCTCCGGGCCAGTGGAGTCCAAATATGGTATTAATTCTCGGTGGAAGTTAACGCCACCTTTCCAGGTGCCCTCCACTACCATCGTGGTCTCTTTTCAGCACATCCCCTCTCAGCAGTTTTGCAATATAAATTCATAATTTTATTTACATTCATCGACCTTCTTTATAAGGTCCATCCGCATCATACATTCACATTTTCATAATGCTTTGGCATGGTAATTCCTATTTTAGGATTAATTACAAATTTGGGGGAAACAGGGTGTTACACCTAACTTCGTCGATTGTGGTGGAGACTAATGCCTATAGTTTTTTGTCTAATGAAAATCGTAGTCCAACAAATGGTATTAGAGTGATGAGTCTCGAGTTTGAAACTTTCCTGCCATGCACTAGGGGGGAGATTGTTGGACATTGGGTTCAACGCTTCTTGTGAGTTTCATGACATGAGTTAACCCCCTCTTGTGAGTCCTAACTCTATATATTTTAGTGGAGACTAACTCCTACATATTTTGGTCTAACGCTAATCCTAGTCCAACAATTTATCCCTAGATTCCTAGAATCTTTGTACTTCAATTAAGGCATGGGTTTACCCCCTCAACGATATTAGGTAACTTGACCTTCGTTGGTATTTTTCATGTCACTTAATCCTTTTGGGTCATTCTACACTTGCACACATCTTTTTTAACAATGGGGGTTGAAGATCCATGGTTTTTCCAAAGTTGACCAACAAAAACCCTAAGGAGTTGACCAACAAAAACCCTAAGGAGTTGACCAACAAAAGCCCAAGGCGTTGACATATCAATCTTCAGCAAAGAATAAAGAAGATCTCACCCGAGAGGCCATGAGAATCACAAATACCATCATGTATTATGTCAGTGATGAAGGACTTATTATGAAGGAATCCATCCAGGTTGGTATTCATATAATTCATTGTTAACCGCTTAAAAACTAACAATATATAAAAACAACACATACATTTTATTAATACATGATCAACAAATAATAAGATCATAATCACTATAGCTTTATTATCTTCATTCAACCATTCACAGACATATATTAAGAAACTCATCAATTGACATAAGCAAATCCCTACTCTCTTATACATTCTCTGAGTATTACATTACATAGTGCCATGTGCTTTCTTCATACATTGTAGATATGAAAGACCCAGACTCACAACCAAAGTTATTACAAAACAAAGGCTTAGAGTGAGCTCAAGGAAATTAACAATAACCAACATTAGCTAACCAGTTACATAGATAAACATAACTAACAAAAAACTTATGTATGTCATCATTGCTCCCTTTAATATGCTTCTAGGCTCTCACACTCTGTCACCTTTAATTCTTCCCTACTCACTCCTCTTACTACTAGTCCCACACAATTTTGTCACCTGCATTCATTCCATGTAGCCTCTTTGGAATCATGGAAATATTTACTATATTTCCAACTCATCTCCTTACTTCTTCACTATCTCTCGTGCTGCCTAAACTAATTATTCAGGAATATTTCCCAAAAATTGTTTTCATGATTCCAACATGCATGTGGTGTCTTCTTAATTTTTGGCACACATAACAAAACTCAAACCAACACCTTGTAGAAATTTAATGAAAAATTCATCTTAAATAATTATGTCATAGACTTAGCAACCTAAAGATTTATGTCTTGCATGAACATATGAGATGGACCCACATTTAGATAAATATCATAAGAAAAAACACACATTACTATGTACATTTGTAGCAAAAACTACCAAAACAACAGTCACAAATCCATGTAAACACCCATAAATTTTGGCAACCAGTGAGGGAAAACCTCAATGTGGGGAAACCCAATGAGAGAGATTTTATTCAACTTCAAGAAAGTACATATTAGCAACAAAAATACAATTTCTAGCAAGAGAATTCACTTACAACACCCAACAGTCCCACATAAATATTCCTTGAAATTCATGCCAAAACCATATTGTTGTATGACTTCCTTTACTGAACAACACCTCGAATTTCATTCCCACAGTAAGTTGTATAGACAAAACAAAAATCCCTTTCTGCAGCAAAGAAAACTTCAGTTTGCCTCGAAATTTGTGCCAGCAACCAGCCCTGATTTTCATGCCCTTTCTCCTTGTTGTACTAACTATACACATCCATACAATATGACCTCCAACAATAGAAAAAATATTAACACCTCTTCAACCTAAAACTGCCTTGGGAAATGTTCCCAATATCTCTTGGGAAAAGTGCCTAGTTATTTCCCTCACTTTCCTTCCTCAAGCTCTCTCCATATCTCCTTCACTCTCCACCATGCAGTCATGACCTGTCTTTGTGATAATGAGGAATATACGCCATATTCTTGGCATGTGACAAGAGGCTCCACTGTCAACAATCCATCTATTGTCACAAACAAATCCAACACTACTGAAACTGGATACTAGAGTGACCAAAGAGAATTCCATATCAAACTTGGATGAAACATCCTCCATAGTTGTTTTTGTTGATGTATCAGGCCCCTCTTGTTCCTTCCTCTTATTATTCTTCTTCTCAGGACACCGAGAAGTAAGATGCCCCAATTGGTTACAACAGTAACATCTGACTTTACTCAATTCCTTCCTGGAACTCCCTTTCTTCTTCCCCTTTCCCTTTGTTGCAAGAGAAACCTCCTCATCATCTGTGTCTTCCTTTTTTCCACTACTTTGAGATCCCATCTAGATCTCCTCCTGGGTGAATTCGTTCCATAGACTACTCCAATATGGAAAATTCTCCTGACCCACTACACACTTCACAAAGACATCCCACTCCTTCGTGAAGCCTTTCAAGGCTATCCTTCCCAAATCCGGTTCTGAGATGACCTCCCTTACTACAACTAACTCATCCTTAATTCGAGCTATCTGGGTAAGATAATATGAAACACCCTCACCCTTAGCCATATTTGTGTCATGTATTTTATCCTTCACGGCCATCATCCGGTTAGCATTCTTAGCCTCATATAATTTTTTTAATACCTCCCACATATCATATGTTGTCTTCTTCTCAGCCAGATGTGGGATGATTGGGTCCTTCACTCTGTTAGCACTGAGAGTTACCCTCATATTGAAAGAGGATAATCCCAGTACCCATCAAAAATATTTATGAATGTAAATTTGTGATAGAGGGTCAAATGGACAAAACTCAACATATGGATATTTCAACAAAGAAATGTGGGCTAGTATGCATAAAAAAATGAGGTTTTAATTAACTTCAATCAGGGTTTTGAGGGTAAATATGAGTAGATGGAAGAATTGGTGAGAAAAATGAACTAGTCTTCTATGAGCATCAGGCCTTTTAACAGTTAGGTGAAGAAAAATATCAATCAGAAGAACCTCTTGAAACTAAACTCAAAACATTGAAAACGTTTATAGAGGTACAATAATCAAACATCCATTAAAGTAAAAATATGACAACTCATAAGGATATTCCAGTAATGAGCTTTCAGAGTAGAAAGAAACAAGGTGATGATAAGAGGATGACTTCCATTAACCAAAATTTCTCAGGTCCAATACATAAAAACAGGCAGATCTCTATTAAAACAAAATATTACATCATAGGGAACTCTCCTCTACTATTCAAACCTGACAAAACATTTTTCTAAGGTATTTATAAAAAAAACAATAGACCACAACTTCAAATGAAAGCTAGCCTCTCTAGCCTGGGATTCTCCACAAAAATATCCTAACCTAACATATGTACAGGTGGATCTAACAGAATGCTAGAATGAGGGAGCCTGTTGGTAACAAATCTAACAGAAATAACTATCATGAAGTGTTGTCACTTGGGTGCATTTCCTCTGCTTATTCTTCCTTTATGTTGATTCCTTTTCCATCTGTGACTTTGGATAACTGTGATGGGAAACATCTTGCAGTCAAAAGCATATGGTGGCACTGGTAATTCTCCAGCCTAACTCAACAAGACTCTTTTATTGGAACACGTGTCTTCTAGATGATCATGGGGGGAATTCGTGACTGGTTATGAACTGGAGGACGTGGAAACAATGTCAAATAGGGAGAAGGGATTAAGTAAATGTGGATAGGTGGATGGTTTGTGGATGAAAAGTGGAACAATTTGAGAGGTGGATTATATACACGAGAGGTGAAGTGTAGGGAGAAAAGTCAAAAGGTGGGTGATGTCGTAGGCGGGAGGGCGAGCAGTTAGAGTGAGTGGAGGACATGTGTAGGTAGGATCGTGAGCAGTATGGAGCTGGGAATGAGCATAATTCCAGATGGTGGGTAGGTCATCAGTGAAAATAGGAGGGGGGGGTATGAAATCATGAGGAGACGCCATGTTAGGTGGGCCTGAGGGGGGAGAAACTGCTTTTCCGAACCCCCTGCCTGTCGTTAAAGGTTGAACGGTCGAGGGAGGATCTGAAATTCATTAAGGACCATTGATATATGAAGTGATGTATTTGAGCGTTGTCAATGTGTTAGGTAACTACCCGCTACAGGAAACAAATTATTTTCCTTTTGAAACTTTGGTTAAAATAATGTGTGAGTCATGAACTTTAGCAAATAGTGTGCATTTAATCTTTTTACATGCTTCTTTAGGATAAAAACCTTTAACTCTTCCCATGAAAAATTTATGTGATAACAAAAAGTATGGGTTCTTCCACTATCAACTAATATGATGATATTCCTATGCTTAATGTAACTAATTAAATTGAGGGTTTGGGGAGTAGAGAAACTAGTCAAGGAATTCAGTGAAATCATTAGTTAAATGTATGGTGGCTCAGAGGGCGTAGTAATATCAACTAGTTGGGGTATCTCGTACATAAGGAAAAAATATTCCTCCTCATAAGAAACATCCTCAGACATGGCCACAAAAATATTATGTTCCTTACACTTGTGCCATGGAAAATATTTTCATCACAGTTATAGAAAATATGCTTGAGTTGGCATTCATCCATTTCTTTCTGGGTTAATTTCTAGACCTTAATGGGAGTTGCAGAAGGGGTGGGGTTGGTGGGTTTAGGGTGAGGAAGAAAGGATAGTTTTCTGGTTTGGGAGGAGACAATATGTTGTGCTTTCTCGGATCGTTTAGTAGCTTCCAATCAAGTTTGGGGGTGAGCCATTGGGATGTGGGAAAGGATTATGACATGCCCTCCATTATGAAAGAAAACTTCTCAAAGGTAGTGATAAAGTATTCCATAGTGCCAGACTATTTCAACTTGGTCAAATGGCCTAAATGGTGGGTATCGGTGGCAATGTGTTCATAAAGATTTGCAATAAACTATGTCCAAGAAACATACCCTTTGCGTGCATTTCTATGCCATTTCCACCATTTCCAGCATTCTGGATCTAGGTAGAGGATACCATAATGAAGTTTTTCCTACTCATAATTAATGTCATCCAAGGAGAATTAATGTTCCATTTGAGTGACCTAGCTTGTGGGATCCAAGCCATCAAATTTGTTCACCTCAATTCTGGGAAGGCATAGGTCATGATGAAGGTGAGTGGAATGAGGGTATTGGAAATGGGAAGAGTTGGTGTCTTCATGATAGGAAGTTTTTTCAAAAGAGGTATGGTTCAAGGAGTGTCTCATCAATTGGTCATGTGTGTCTTTAATGTATTTCATGTCTTTTTGGGTGACACAATTGTCTTGGAGAGTTTGAACGAAGGAATTGAGCCTACTATTGTTGGAATTAAGGGTCTTGATGTCCTCCTTGTTATGGATGTTGTCAGTAATCAAGGTATTTAGTTCTTGGTTACAGGTGGTTTCCATTTGGGTATAGGTGAAAATGGGAAGGAAGGTTTGCACAGAAAAATTGATAAATAAAAAATAAAATAAAATAAAATATGATACAGGGGAGGGGTATCAGATCGGGTGGGAAAAAGAGAGGAATCAAATGGGATAATGGAAAACAATGGTTTCAGGAAGGAGCGGTGGGACCACATTAAAAAAAAAAACTCCAAGTGATAGGTACCATGATGATAAGAGATAAAAGGGGAATCCAATAGGATAGGTCCCAAATAAGGGTGCCAAGAAGGGGGTCAGGTCCATAAACAAGGCTTAAAATTGATAGGTACCATAGTGAGCAGGGTGAAGAGAAGAATCCAAAGGGATAGGTATTGAATAAGGGTGTTGTGTGACCACTACACACACACACACACACACACACACACACACACACACAACAAAGTTATACTCTAACCTAGAGAATATTGCAGTGACGAATTGATCAAATTGTTAATAGGAAAAATTCTATAGGAATTTCACAACCGAAATGTAGGAGGCAGGGTTACGAGGAAATAGATCTCGTCTGTTAATTTTATGTTATATTTCTTTCCCAAGGGTTAGGGATTTCAGGGTTCCTACAAACAAGGGTTTTCCATGTGTTATATCTCTTTAATAAACATGCAGGGTCGAATAGTAGTACTTGGCCCAATATCTCAGTGCACCAACTAAGAGGATCGAAGCTACCCTTAGTTGTGTTATAGAAATATTTTCTTCATCCCATGAAACTTGCTTAGAAGGCATTTTCCATTTCCTTATGTAGACTTGAAGTCCCCTTTCTACAATTCCTGGAGCTAAAAAACATATTTTTCCACATGGCACATATACGCCCCCTAACATATATACATCATGCGTATACATAGGTTGCATCATTACAACCCACGTACATCAGGTTTTGTGCCCAAAATTAAAAAATGGTGTTGGGTTTCCATGTCACATCATGAGATCCATGATCATTGACCTTCCATATATTGGAAACATTCTGACTCGGCCCTTTAGTTTCATTCGAAAGATATCAATCAACCATATCCAAGCTATGGAGAAGAGGAGAAGAATTCAACTTTGAGAGCAAAGTTACTCTAGAGAAATTATTCACTTCATATTGAGTCAACATCCCTTTGCCCTTTTAAGTATGAACACATTGTTCAACCCCCAAGCACTTCCCTATTTGATGGAGAACCTCATTGTCTCTTATATGAGATTGCCTTTGGTGGAGGATTCAAGTGGTGGAATCCCAGGTAGAAGGAACTTAGTTTCTTAGTTTTGAACATGCTAACACAAAAGTTTTTCATTCATACACTTCTGTTGATTATATGTTAATAGAAATACTCTTTTATCATTCAATTGATTCTCGCAATTATTTGAATTGTTATTCCATGGGCATATTCTCTATGAATATTGATGGATTATGCTATTATATGTGCTAACTTTATATATTATTTCCATATTCTTGTGTATCTTGGTTGTTGAGGACAAGTTGAAAGTGTATATATTTAAGTCAAGTGCTCAACGATGGACTTCAATGGACACATGGATGAGATATGCTCTTTATCTTGTCTTTTTATCATATTTATTTATATATCATACTTGCAATGAAAGTTGATTTCTACAGTCATTTCCATATGTTGTGGTTTACCCCATGCCATAGAGTGACTTTCCTTGTAATAGAATTGGTGACAATACTGGGGAGGCAATCTTCTTTTCAGGGTTTGGAGTGTTTTTCTCCTTTGATTTCTCTCAGTTATCTTGATTTTATTATCGTCTGATTGCTTGACAACCTACTTTCATTTTGAGTCTAAGTTTATTCGCCTTATCCTTAACCTAGAAGTTTTTCAATACATATACGTGGGTTTTCCATTGACAGACACATACATACATGAGTTGTCATTCTGCAACGAGTGTATATACGTGGTTTTCTCCTGAACAATTGTGTACAACATCCTTGTTTTCTTGATTGTTGAGTTTGGTGTTTGTTGGGTAAGTTTTGATGGTTGCTGAGTCTTCTTGGGTCTCTATCGTGACTATTAAGTTCCTGCAGAGTGATAGGAAACCTTTCTTTGGTTGAATTTTTTGGTGGTCTTTCTTTCTCATCAATTTTGTTTCATTGATTGTCCTTGCATATTGGGTTGGGTGTTTGCTTCTTGATATCCTGCTTGGTTTGTCTCTTTTTTCTTACAGTAGGGTTTATATATCAAGTTGTTGTTCAGTCCTTGCATTTTGATTTCCTTTATATTGAAAATACAAAAAAATATACATTTTGCATCATGCAATTTGATCTTTTGGGTTCTTATCATCGATTTTGTATATGTATGGAAAGATTGCATCTTATTTGAAATAAAAAAATTGAATTGAAAATTTCATTTTGAAAAATATTATCATTTGTTGAGAATTGAAGTTGGGACTTTGCATTATATTCATATTCATTTATTTTACTCGTTTATTCATAACATCATCAGTTTCACGAACACATATTTTGAGTAAAAAAATACACTAAAAGTAACTCTAATAAATTTAAAATTGACTAAAAATGATTTTATTTTTCAAGGTGCACAAACTAGCTTAAGATTTAGAGCCTTAGAATAGGATTTTGTGAGTAAAATTATCCAAGTCTATTAAATTCAACATATGTGTCTGACCAAGGGAGAGGTGAAATCCATTGTATAATTGGTGACATTGGGAGGCTCTTCTCATAGCGGAGTTAAGCACGAGGTTGTGTGAAGTTAGTTGAGGAGATATCCCTCCAATACCTTCTTAGCGTCATAAATATTTCTGGGGATCTATTTTTATATAGGGGTCTTGCTGGTACCTTTACCTCTATGAGATGCAGTGCTTTCGATATTTTGGGCTTTGTTACCTTTCCCATATGATGGACCCGACTTATGATTGTTGCATGTGCATTGGTTATGTCGTGGTCGATTAGTTTCTTGACATAGGTAGCCACATAGGTTACTTTCAAGGGTTATTCTGTAGGTACCCTGATTCAAATAAGGGCTAGACAACAAACAACCTTTATGGAGGAATACCTCTCTAGGGGGATCTGATCGACTAGTTGTTAATCCCACGAGGATCCTTATAATTGATTCTTATACCTCCGATATTTTGAAGGGAATCTCAAGCCCCGCTTAGGTGAGGCATACCTACTTTATGGAGGGAGACCCCTTTCAGCGAGTTCATCATGTTTTTGTGCATACTGGCCTTTTTGTTTATTTTGGTGTGCTCTTTGATTGTTATTTGGCCTTAGGATTTTTTTTTATATCTCAAGTCTTGAGTCATCGTGGAGCCAGAACAACTTCCTTCCAGGGCTCACCGTTTGTTGAAATTACCACCACATCTTGAGTCTTTGCCTTCTAAAAGGCATAAAGTTGTCAAACATGGTACACACACCTCTACCTACCAGACTTGTGGTCATACAAGTATGAGTATTGAGTCGAGTCAGAAAGATATTGGGAGTCCTTCAACTCCAACACCTACCATAGTTAATGGAACTCCTTCTACGCCTTCGACCACTACATTTGTAGTGTCGGAGGTTCCCATCATGACTCTTTTCTGACCTATAGTTAATACTCAACCTATAGCCACAAACCCTTTTGTGTCTCTTTTTCATTCGTCGGGCTACAATACTCAGTCCATCCCTATGGCCTCTAGCCCTTTTTCTTATGGTATGTCAAATTTCACATCACAATTCTCATCCTCCATTCCAGTGTCTAATTTGAATCCTAGTATTGGACTTAGGGGCATGGATCCTCTTCATATTCCACTATCGTTTGGTGGTTCTCATATTACCCAAACAACTCCTGCAGTTGGAAGCCTACCTCTTTTTCACCCTGGGTCTAATCCTAGTATTAATTCTCCTTGATGGAGTAATTAACCAGGAGGACAACTTGTTTCTTATGTTCCATCCTTTAAACCTACCTCCTCCACACCAATTCTGACCAACACATTTGGAATGATGAATCCACCTTTATCCTCCATATTTCCACCTTGGGGAAGTCGGTTTCAAACTTTGGGAAACCCCCAACCTAGAGATACTCTATTTGGGGGCAATATTTACAATCCTCATCATAAAATTACTATTGGAATGGTGCCCAACCAACCCTTTATGAATAAGTTCAAAGGGGGTTTTTACAATCTCGGACAGGGCCATGGTTCATACCAGAACCCTAGAGGGGTTGTGATTCCCCAACAAAAATCTTTCCCAAGAGCTTGGGGCCAGATACCGCAACCCCATCTTCCTTTTTTTTCCATGCTCAATTTTCCATATGTGTCAATATTAATGAACGACCCGGTGCTTCATGAGCTGACATGGCCCCTCGTCCCCACCAATATTCCTTCGGATATTCTAAAATTTGAGGGAAATACTGGTGACTATCCTGGTCAACATCGCTCCATGTCAGTATCATGCCAGCCACCCAACACATCCCACATGTATTTAATGGAGAAAGGGAGAGGTGCAACCCTCTCAATTTTGAAATTCAAAACTTCAATAAATGTTGTAAGGATTTTAATGCCAGACCAGGCCTTTGTACATGTAGTAGTTGAGGTTTCCTTTAATGGTTACCTACAGATAAGTCCAAGTCAGTCAGGTCTTCGACATCAATTTATGTAATGTAGCCGTAGGAGATTTTCTGTGATAGTGATAACTCAGAGACAGTGGTTGAGGATAAGCTCATGGGAGCCCTCATTTTGTAATTAAGAAATTAGAGTAGAGAGTTAGGAGGAGAGACCAGAGCAGAGAGGTCTCGAGAGAGACATGAGACTTGTTACAGTCCATCCTTTGTAAAAATTTGTATAGACATACAGATTAATAGAAAATAAGTTTTTCCTGCACACTGTGTGTTTGAAAGTTTACATGTTTTTATGCATTTCATGTTTTAAATGCATAGCTGGTGAAGCATTGTATAAGTTTCAATTTCTTCTTGTCTTGGAGTTTTCGAGTGCAAGGAGTGCACATAGTCCGCAAGGTGTGCATTGACAGAGGTGAGACAACCTAAGGAAATATCAAGAGGGATAGCGTTGAACCTTCATCAACAAAGGTGCAAGGAGTACATAGAAGGGAACTCTCTTTCGATTTTGGCGAGAAGACAGAATCACTGAGGATTCTAGAGAACTCTTCCAGGAGGGCATTGAGTTGGTGTAAGTGTGCATAGAAGGAACTCTTTCAAGTTCTGAGAAAAGAGAAGTGTCAAAGAGAAGACACTCACAGGGTTATTGAATACTCTGTAGGCTCTGCAAGGTGTGCATCGAGTAGGAGAACGCCAAGTGGGCGTAAGGAGTTTTATTTTCAAGAAAACTTCTCGAATATGAGTTATTTGAGATCCTCGAATGCAAGGTGTGTGTAGAAGTAAATATCCAGGAGGATGAATCTCAGAAGGGACAACGTTTGTATAACGTAGACGAGACGCAAAGGAACCGGGCTCACAATAGGAAGAGTCGAAGGTCGAGACCTTCGAGACTTAGAAAATCTTCTAAGTCAGAAAGCCAAGAAATCTCAGGAGGAGAGTGTGCAAGGAAGATAGATCTGAACCATCAGATCTAGTGCCAGTACCTAACAACCATTGGATTAGGTGAAGGTGCATAGAGTTTAACTTCTGGGAGGTCACACAGGAGAGAAACTAAAATGAATGGTGGAGAGGCTTCGTGGAGAAGTGCCTAAATCCCGAAAGCCCTATAATCACACCAAGTTACGAGGGATTTAATCACTTACAAGCACCCCGAGGGAGGAACCGTAGGGACGGTGGAGACACTTCGTGTAAGAAGTGTTGAATTTGTGAGAATCATTGGATCTTGCAGAGCAGTGAGGAGATTAAGGCCGAGTGTCTTCCAACACTCTAAGGCATTGAATTTCACTATTTCGGAGTTCGGTGTTTGGAGTGGCAAGGGATTTTGGAGTCGCTGCATCATGAACTCCTAGTTTGCGAAATCACACCAGTCGTCGGATCTGGAGCACGGTGGCCTGAGAGCCACTGGATCAAGGATACGTGCATAGGAAAAAGGATCTGGGCCGTCAGATCTAGCACCAAGGACCAATGGTCGTTGGATACGGAAGGAGGTGCGAGGGGTTTAATCCTCATAACAATAGAGGAAAGAGTACTTGTCAAGTCCCGAAAGCATCGGGGCCATCCATTTTGGAGGAAAGGTGTCAAAGCTCCAAGCCTTTTCGGCATTTCGGACATCGAGAGTTCAAGGAGAATGAGTCATGAGACAAGAAGTCCTGGCTCACGAAATCATGAAAGCATTAGGACCGTTCATCAAAGGGGACACATGGTGAGTGGTCAAGTTTCAAGGAAAACCCTGAAAGGTTCTCTCAAGGGGTAGCATTTCATCATTTTGGTACCTAGGAGGTTGAAGGACCAAGAACCGTCTACAGTCGAAATCACGAAATCGTGAATTCCAAAATCCTAAAAAGTGAACTGTGTTCATGGGTAGATTTTAGCATTTTGGGACCCGGGAGTTGGAAGGACAAGAAGCCTAGGACAGTTCGCATGCAAGAGTCCCAAACCCCCAAAAGGTGAAAGGTGTGTTGGTAAAGAACAGAGAAGAGCGTCGAAAGCTGAGTGCGTGCATAGGTTTTCTCAAGGCCTGTGCCAAAGGACAGAGGGACCTATGGATTTGTTCAAGGGGTTCCAACAAGAGCCTGAAGAGCTATTTCGGCTCAGAAGAAGAATGATCTAGAGACCGAGAGGTCGCAGAACCCTACTGAGGTTGGGGGTTTGCATTAGGTGGTATCAGAGCCACTTTTTGTTTGTAGACTGCAGGTAGAGGGAGGCAAAGTAGATACTAAAATACTCTAATACACACCATCAGGTGGTATCAAAGTAGATTTTTTTCTGTAGATTTCAGACAAAACAGAAAGAGGAGACCGTTACTTTGTTCACAGACAAAGGAGAGACGGTGGGAGAAATTATGGTAACATCAAGTGGAATCAGAAGTAGAGATTTATCTGTATACAGTACGTGAAAGAAGCAGGGTGTTAAATCTTTGTGGTGATTGTTTCAAGGTGTGTCGCAAATGATAGACAACCGGGAGAGTTGTAGGAGAACATGGAGATTCTCTCAAATGTAGAGTGATCCATACACTTTCCAGGAGGGAAGGTGAAAGATGGAAATGGCTACTGAAGGCCATGAGCGTGGTGGAAGAGGAGACCACCGGTAGATGAGTAAAGAAGAGATTGAAAAAGAACTCGCTGAGATAAGGGAGAGAATGGAACAACTGACATTGAAGATGTAGCAGGAGGAAAAATTACACTGGAGGTACGAATGGCCTCTGAATAGGAAAGCCAAATGGCCTGTTCAAAAGTTGTTGGCCAGGAAATAACAACAAGAGTTGCAGAAGTGGCTGAGGTATGTTGAAATCCTCAGTGACATAGAGTTGGTTTTCATCTGTGAGCCAGAAGTCAGAGAAACCCTCAATGATGAGGAAGAGAGATCAGTTTCAGATCTCATTGATCCAGAATCAGATCCAGAAGCCTGACAGGGCTTAAAAATGCTCAAAAATGAAAGTGCTCAAAATCTGACGAAACTAGTGCCATTGCGTCCGTCTCGTCTTCCTGATTCCTTCCATATATTTACTTCATCAAACGGGCTCTGTATGTTCAAGATATCGTGTTTTGTACGACAACCCAAAAACGCAAAAAAAAGGGGATGACTATACAGTTTGTACAGTTCGTACAGTTCCATGTGGCATGCTGACTCTACAGGCCATATGGCCATACAGCTAATGTGATAACCCCTGGAGATGACATGTGGCAGTTCTTGGAGACGACATGTGGAAGACGATGTGGTGTACGTGTTGGTTGTGGAGCCTGATTATATTGCTGATTTATAGGTCTTTTACTTTCAGCTGTGTTTATACCGCATGAAGTATTTACACCCCAGAAGTATGTACACTCTTCCACGCGGGGGAGTGCAGAGGGGGGGTACCCCCTTTGCGGTGTCTGGGGGGCCTATACCCCCGGCTGGGGGGTCTGGGGGAAATCAGGCCCCCAGCGGGGGTTCGTGGGTAGCGTCCCCTGATGGGGATTCTGAGGAGAAGCCCCCGAAGCAAAAATTGCCTTATAAAGGTCTATTGTAATTTCATTGTAAATATGGATCGTTCATTATAAGGTCACAGATCTAACGGTAGAGATTATGTTAGGGTTTTTTTCCCTAGAAGGAAACCCTCTTTTATGAGGGAAATGT
>JZKD02S1679122.1:80877-91962 GCA_000966675.3 Picea glauca
AAGAGGGTTCCTGGTTTGAGTGGGAGCAATGTCGGAAGATGAAAAGTTTAGGGTCGAGAAATTTAACGGCCAAAACTACCAGTTATGGAAGATGCAGATGGAAGACTATTTATATAAGAAGGATCTAATCCTACCATTGAGTGGAGTAGCAAAGAAGCCAATGGCCATGAAAGACGAAGAATGGGAGATTCTTGACAGAAAGGCTCTATGAATGATATGGTTGAGCCTGACAACATCGGTGGCTTTCAATATCTTGAAAGAAAAGACAACGAAGGGTTTGATGGATGCGTTGGCCAAATTGTATGAAAAACCCTCGGCGTCGAATAAGGTATTTCTAATGAAGAGATTATTTAATATGAAGATGTCAGAAGGTGGGTCTGTTGCAGATCATTTAAATGAATTTAATATGGTTACTAATCAACCAAGTTCTGTAAAAGTGGACTTTGATGATGAGGTTAGGGCTCTTCTAATCTTGTGCTCATTGCCAGAAAGATGGAATGGCTTGTTCATGGTTGTTGTTGACACTCAGAACTGAAATGGGTTGTGGAAAATCAATCCCGAAGCAACCTCGAACCGCTTTGAAAAATGTCACAAAATTAATTGAAGTAAACGTGAAAAAGATGGGCAGATTTATGGGTAAATGATGGTCTTGGATTTTTGGAGTTGGGGGTTAAAGAAAGGAAATGGTCCATTGGGCATGGAGTCAAATGAAAACCGAGAAAAAGAGACAATAGCAGAGATCAAATAACCTGTGGAAAGTGAGGCAAAGTAAGTCTATCTTTCGGCTCTTTGATAAATTGTGATGCGGTAGCGGAAAGAAAAAGGAAAGGCCAACGTAGCAAAGGATACATGCAGAATTCCAAAAATGCAGATTTGCCTTACACCGCTGATAGCTGGTGCAGAGGAAAGAAAATAAACAATTACAGAAGACTCAAATCCTTTCGTTATAGTAGTGGTCGTACTAAAGTATAACGAATCACCTCAGTTAGAAGAAAAAAAAATGTAATGCAGTCCTGATGGATTAAGGAAGACCTAAAGATATGGTAAATACAATTTCAACTGCGAGTAAGGAACACATAAATGAAATCCAAACAGTTTTAACACAGCTCAAAGAGAAGAAAAACATGCTAAAAGAAATCGATCGTGATGAATCTCATGGTCGCAAGTAACATATCTTCTTTATTACTCCATTAATGGCTTACAAAAAATCAGTCATTATAAATGAAACCCTCTTCGAAAGAGGTTTCCCCAGTCTTGCGCTCATGCACGCCCCCCTTTTTTTCTGTTACATCAATACCTATTTAGCTACCCTCACCCACAATACATTTCCCAACTCATATTTCTGTGTTTACAAAAAATAATCTAAAAGAAATGTGAAATGCTTCATCTTCATGGGCTCTGCAGCTGCCATATGCTTCGTCAGTTTTGTTGAACCGTTATTAATCACTCGACAGTTGGATAGGGATTTCTACGTGTAATCCATGTGTTTGGTTTTGTTTTCAATGTCGGGTGTCACTCTGACTGTTATTATTTGAACCTGTTCCAATAGAGAGAACAAAAAACTTGCTCGACTCGTTCTCTTTTAAATCCAGAACCTGACTGACTTGTTCCAAAGGCCAATAATCAATATTGGGTTTCGACAGTGGCGGATTTTGATTACGAATGAGAGTTTCTTGCACCATGTGGTTTATCGTAAGTAATTTTGGATTGTTAGCTGCAACTCCATCGTCTATGAGATTGAAGCTCCTAGTTTTTCCTCCGAAATCTTTTGTTTCGAAACAATGAGTGGGAAGATATGTCCGAGCTACTGAGGTCCCAACGCAGACATCGGACAAAAATGCATCATTCAACTCATCTCTAGCGAACAATGCTTTTGGAGTTTATTTAAATACCATCTACATTTACCAAGGACAATGATCTTAGCCACTGTATTTAGCTTTAACATATGAAGTTATAACAATTTTTTTTTGCGGATTCATCCTCCCGTTGGTTTTTCTTGCTTAATCCCATGTGGGAGATTACCCGGAAGACAAGTGATCAGTTTCGCTGGATTCTTCGCTTCACTTATTTTGACAGGAATATGTCCCTCAGACATGAGGAAGTTAGTGTAGATCTGGTCAAATGGAAACGACAACACAGAGGGGCCAGAAGATAACCCTGGGCACTTCCATATTCGTGGCAACTTGCTCCGTGAAAGACATGAAGGGATCTGTCATGATGCATGTTCTGGGTGGAAATGAATATTTTCCATCATCACCTGTAGCATTGCTGCTGCGAAGAAGTTGCTCCAATGTGGGGCTCAATTTTTTAAGTGCAAGCATATATTCACCAAGGTTGGAGGTGCATCCGTGGTCCGGTGGTAGGCCATTGCGAATAGACAGAAATCGAATTTTCCAGCCTCGCTGATCCAACTCGCCTCTGGAAACGAGAGAAATAAGAGAATTGATGTTTATTGCAGAAGCTTCGACCAAGCGTTCATGGATCCGAAAGTGATTGAAAATCTTCGCATAGCTAGCAGTTATGCCAAATTCATGAGAGCGTTCATATGACTTTGCAGAGGAAAGGGCACAATCACTGCGCGCAAAGCACATTCATTTTCAATATCCATTATTATCTTTTCTCTCTCTTCTTCCTTTAATGAACTGCAAACCAAACCATGTATCTACCAGCACTACGATACCAATATATTTACAACTATAATGGTCACTATACGCTTCTATTACAGCCCATGCACGAGGCGACGGTGTGCTCTTGGTTTCAGTGCGACTGGCTGGTCTGAATTTTCATTTGATTTCTAAATAATTGTGAAAATGATCTTTGAATATTTATTTATTTTCTAGTTGGTCCAAGAAAAGAAAAGATATACCATCCCGGGCAGATCCGTAATACGACTCAAACTCATATCCCGATTGTTTTCAAAGAAATGCAACGGTGCTAAGGTCTCGAAGGCCATCTCTATGAATAAGCCAACAACCACTGCAAAAGGAATATTTGTAGTGATCCAACCTAATCCTGTTCACCAACGTCTTGTGCAATACGCTCTTGTACCTGTCGTTTCTCAACGTCTGTAGTTGGTCGCCGATGTGGATGATAAGCGTGTTGGGAATGTACTTGGCAGTCACCCACTCGTTGTCCTTAAATATTTGAATTCCTGGCACATCGTTTGGCTTCAGGATTGTCAATGCAGACATGTCTGTATGAGGCATCACTCCCAGTGCTATCTCCGGTTGAGGGCACACCTGGTGTTGTTTATTTTCCACTCTATTTCCGAAATTCTTATGCCCGGGAATCTGTCATCACCGCGGATCCCGTGCCACATCCTTGACAATCCAACTATTATTTTGAACTGCATGAGAACTTGTGCTTCTACCAGGTAAACTAACAGATGAAGAAAATTGAGAACTTGAATGATTCTGGAAATCATACTCTCTTTTGTTATTAATCACATTCTTAGAGCAAGCAACTGCACTGTTACCTTCAACCATGTGTTCCAATATTGCCTTGCATTCCTCCAACAATTTTTCACTGCAGAGGTTCAAATCCGATGCATTCCTGATCTTTAACTGACTTGAAATATTCATGACATTGAATTTGGGCCTTTGAATTGCTAAAATATTATCCATTTCTGTAACTTTTGTGGCCCGAGCTGCATCAAATTCAGACTCACTATACGGAATTTTTATTTTGCTAAAATCTCCTTTACCATCTCTGGTTGAAGGTTCTAAACCTGTGCTCTAGTTGGTAGTAATTGCAACTCCGACAGAGGTTACATCTTGTCTTGTAGGGCCTACAGTAGATGCTCCATAATGTTCATCAATAAATTTATAATCGGAAGGCAAGAGATTTCTTGCAGCTTCTTCAGAAAGTTGTATTATTTCCATACATGGGAAGCCCAAAACTCCATAAGAAACACATGCCAGTGTGCCTGAATCAAGATGCATGGAATCATCAGACAAAGAGTCACTATCCAAAGACTGACCTCTCATAGGATTTTCCTGGACGCAAGCATCTGCAAACCTATTATTACTGGATTCGGGTCGTTTTCCCTGTTGGCAATGGTCACCTAAAAATTCCCAACTCTGATTGAGTCAGATACCAAATTCTCATTTGTCTCCAGGATATTTGGTGCACATAGGCATTCTTTTATACCCACCATTATACTGTCATTTGTTGAAGAGTTAGGTGGCAATGCTTCCAAGCAGCTTGCTCCAAATGCAGAGCCACATTTTGCATGAATTGTAGTGAAAAAACATGGAGAATTACTTGCAATATGAGTAGAATCCTAGAGAATTGCGTAGCAAGTGGATTCCTTTTCAAGGAGAAAACAAAGCAGGGGATTATTATCAATCATATCATTTACAAAATGTTTCTTGACAGCTATTTCCCCTTCACCTCTCTTCTTATCTTTTAACCTGGAACTTCGAGGCTCAGTGGGTAAGCTTCCAGGTATCCACTTAACTTCTTTTCTTGTGGCTTGTTCTCTCATGCCTGAACCAGTCTGTTCATACGCAAGAACCGTAGCCTTGGAGAGCACAATCAATTTTTGATATCTATTACAACATCGGCTCCAACTAGGGATGGTACTTTCTCATAAAGTGCCAAGAATAGTAGACCAGGTGCCTCCATCCATTGGGTGACCTAGCGTGAAAGCCGCAATTCTGAGTTCTTCTGCCAGTGAAATCACCATCAGAAACTTTCAATGGAGTCGCCAGAGCATGTGCAACCAATATTTTCCTAGGAACCGCTTCTCAACCAAGACATAGGACTGTAACAATGTCGTTCTCCCAGGGATAGATATCAACTTCGAAAATCCCCGGCAACAGTGCCAAAAATGTTGACACTCAGAACTGAAATGGGTTGCGGCAAATCAATCCCAAGGCAACCTCGAACCACTTTGGATTAGAAGCTTCCCTCTTCCAACCCGAGAGGGATCTCTCGGAAAATATCACAAAATTAATTGAAGTAAACGTGAAAATATGGGCAGATTTATGGGTAAATGATGGTCTTGGATTTTTGGAGTTGGGTGTTAAACCAAGGAAATGGTCCATTGGGCATGGATTCAAATGAAAACCGAGAAAAAGAGACAATAGCAGAGATCAAATAACCTGTGGAAAGTGAGGCAAAGTAATTCTATCTTTCAGCGCTTTGATAAATCGTGATGCGGTAGCGGAAAGAAAAAGGAAAGGCCGACGTAGCAAAGGATACATGCAGAATTCCAAAAATGCAGATTAGTCTTACACCGCTGATAGTTGGTGCAGAGGAAAGACAATAAACAATTACAAAAGACTCAAATCCTTTCATTATAGTAGTGGTCGTACTAAAGTATAACGAAGCACCTCGGTTAGAAGAAAACAAAATGTAATGCAGTCGTGATGGATTAAGGAAGACCTAAAGATATGATAAAGACAATTTCAACTACGAGTAAGGAACACATAAATGAAATCCAAACAGTTTTAATACAGCTGAAAGAGAAGAAAAACATGCTGAAAGAAATCGACCGTGATGAATCTCACGGTCGCAAGTAACATATCTTCTTTATTACTCCATTAATGGCTTACAAAAACTCAGTCATTACAAATGAAACCCTCTTCGAAAGAGGTTTCCCCAGTCTTGCGCTCATGCGCGCCCCCCTTTTTTTCTGTTACATCAATACATATTTAGCTACCCTCACCCACAATACGTTTCCCAACTCATATTTCTGTGTTTACAAAAAATAATCTAAAATAAATGTGAAACGCTTCATCTTCATGGGCTCTGCAACTGCCAGATGCTACGTCAGTTTTGTTGAACCGTTATTAATCACTCCACAGTTGGATAGGGATTTATGCATGTAATCCATGCGTTTGGTTTTGTTTTCAATGCCAGGTGTCACTCTGACTGTTATTATTTGAACATGTTCTAATAGAGAGAACAAAAAACTTGCTCGACTCGTTCTCTTTTAAATCCAGAGCCTGACTGACTTGTTCCAAAGGCCAATAATCAATACTTGGTTTCGACAGTGGCGGATTTTGATTGCGAATGAGAGTTTCTTACACCACATGGTTCATTGCAAGTAATGTTGGATCGTTAGCTGCAACTTCGTCGTCTATGAGATTGAAGCTCCTAGTTTTTCCTCCAGAATCTTGTGTTTCGAAACAATGAGCGGGAAGATATGTCCGAGCTGCTGAGGTCCCAACACAGACATCGGACAAAAATGCATCGTTCAACTCATCTCTAGCGAATAGTGCTTTTGGAGTTTATTTAAATACCATCTACATTTACCAAGGACTATGATCTTAGCCACTGTATTTGTCTTTAACATATGAAGTTATAACATTTTTTTCTTGCGGATGCATCCTCTTGTTGGTTTTTCTTGCTTGATCGCAGGTGGGAGATTACCCGGAAGACAAGTGATCAGTTTCGTTGGATTCTTCACTTCACTTATTTTGACAGGAATATGTCCCTCAGACATGAGGAAGTTAGTGTAGAGCTAGTCAAATGGAAACGACAGCACATAGGGGCCATAAGATAACCCTGGGCACTTCCATATTCATGGCAACTTGCTCCGTGAAAGACATGAGGGGATCTGTCACAATGCATGTGCTGGGTGGAAATGAATATTTTCCATCATCACCTGTAGCGCTGCTGCTGTGAAGGAGTTGCTCCAATGCGGGGCTCAATTTTTTAAGTGAAATCATATATTCACCGAGGTTGGAGGTGCGGCCATGGTCCGGTGGTAGGCCATTGGGAATAGACAGAAATTGAATTTTCCAGCCTCGCTACTCCAACTCACCTCTGGAAACGAGAGAAATAAGAGAATCGGTGTTTATTGCAGAAGCTTCGACCAAGTGTTCATGGATCCGAAAGTGATGGAAAATCCTCGCATAGCTAGCAATTGTGCCAAATTCATGAGAGTGTTCATATGACTTTCTAGAGGAAAGGGCACAATCACTGTGCACAAAGCACATTCGTTTTCAATATCCATTGTTATCTTTTCTCTCTCTTCTTCCTTTACTGAACTGTAAACCAAACCATGTATCTCCCAGCACTACGATACCAATATATTTACGGCGATAATGGTCACTATATGCTTCTATTACAGCCCATGCACGAGGCGACGATGTGCTCTTGGTTTCAGTGCGACTGGATGGTCTTAATTTCAGTTGATTTCTAAATAATTGTGAAAATGATCTTAGAATATTTATTTATTTTCTAGTTGGTCCAAGAAAAGAAAAGATATACCGTCCCGGGCAGATCTGTAATACGACTAAAACTCAGATCCCGATTGTTGTCGAAGAAACGCAACGGTGCCAAGGTATGGAAGGCCATCTCTATGAATAAGCCAACAACCACCGCAAAAGGAATCTTCGCAATGATCCAACCTAATCCTGTTCACCAATGTCCTGTGCAATACGCTCTTGTACCTGTCATTTCTCAACGTCTGTAGTTGGTCGCCGATGTGGATGATAAGCGTGTTGGGAACGTACTTGTCAGTCACCCACTCATTTTCCTTAAATATTTGAAGTCCTCGCACATCGTTCATCTTCAGGACTATCAACACAGACATGTCCATATGAGGCAGCACTCCCAGCGCCATCTTCGGTTGAGGGCATGCCTGGCGTTGTTTATTTTCAACTCTATTTCCGAAATTCTTATGCCCGGGAATCTGTCATCACTGCGGATCCCGTGCCTTGACAATCCAACTATTATTTTGAGCTGCATGAGAACTTGTGCTTCTACTAGGTAAACTAGCAGATGAAGAAAATTGAGAACTTGAATGATTCAGGAAATCATACTCTCTTTTGTTATTAATCACATTCTCAGAGCAAGCAACTGCAATGTTACCTTCAACCATGTGTTCCAATATTGCCTTGCATTCCTCCAGCGATTTCTCACTGCAGAGGTTCAAAGCCGATGCATTCATGAGCTTTAACTGACTTGAAAGATTCATGACATTGAATTTGGGACTTTGAATTGCTGAAAGATTATCCATTTCTGTAACTTTTGTGGCCCGAGCTGCATCGAATTCAAACTCACTGTACGGATTTTTTATTTTGCTAAAATCTCCTTTACCATCTTTGGTTGAAGGCTCTAAACCCGTGCTCTGGTTGGCAGTAATTGCAACTCCGATAGAGGCGACATCTTGTCTTGCAGGGCCTACAGCAGATGCTCCATAATGTTCATCAATAAATTTATAATCGGAAGGCAAGAGATTTCTTGCAGCTTCTTCAGAAAGTTGTATTATTGCCATACATGGGAAGCGAAAAAATCCACAAGAAACACATGCCAGTGTACCTGAATCAAGATGCATGGAATCATCAGACAAGGAGTCACTATCCAAAGACTGACCTCTCATAGGATTTTCCTGGATGCAAGCATCTGCAAACCTATTATTACTGGAGTCGGGCCGTTTTCCCTGTTGGCAATGGTCACCTAAAAATTCCCAACTCTGATTGAGTCAGATACCAAATTCTCATTTGTCTCTAAGATATTTGGTGCACATAGGCATTCATTTCTACCCACCATTATACTATCATTTCTTGAAGAGTTAGGTGGCAATGCTTCCAAGCAACTTGCTCCAAATGCAGAGCCACATTTTGCATGAATTGTAGTGAAAAAACATGGAGAATTACTTGCAATATGAGAAGAATCCCAGAGAACTGCATAGCAAGTGGATTCCTTTTCAAGGAGAACACAAAGCAGGTGATTATTATCAATCATATCATTTACAAAATGTTTCTCGACAGCTATTTCCCCTTCACCTCTCTTCTTATCTTTTAACCTGGAACTCCGAGGCTCAGTGGGTAAGCTTGTAGGTATCTGCTTAACTTATTTGCTTCTGCCTTGTTCTCTCATGCCTGAACCAGTTTGTCCATACGCAAGAATCGTAGCCTTGGACAACTCAGTCAATTTTTTATATCTGTTACAACATCGGCTCCAACTAGGGATGGTACTTTCTCGTAAAGTGCCAAGAACAGTAGACTAGGTGCCTCCATCCATTAGGCGACCTAGCGTGAAAGCTGCAATTCTGAGTTCTTCTGCCAGTGAAATCACCATCATAAACTTTTAATGGAGTCGCCAGAGCATGTGAAACCAATATTTTCCTAGGACCGGCTGCTCAACCAGGACATAGGACTGTAACAATGTCGTTCTCCTAGGGATAGATATCAACTTTGAAAATCCCCGGCAACGACGCCAAAAATGTTGACAATCAGAATTGAAATGGGTTGCGGAAAATCAATCCTGAGGCAACCTCGAACCGCTTTGGATTAGAAGTTGCCCTCTTCCAACCCGAGAGGTATCTCTCGGAAAATGTCACAAAATTAATTGAAGTAAACATGAAAAAGATGGGCAGATTTATGGGTAAATGATGGTCTTGGATTTTTAGAGTTGGGGGTTAAACCAAGTAAATGGTCCATTGGGCATGGAGTCAAATGAAAAATGAGAAAAGGAGACAATAGCAGAGATCAAATAACCTGCAGAAAGTGAGGCAAAGTAAGTCTATCTTTCAGCACTTTGATAAATCATGATGCGGTAGCGGAAAGAAAAAGGAAAGGCCGACGTAGAAAAGGATACATGCAGAATTCCGAAAATGCAGATTAGTCTTACACCGCTGATAGATGGTGCAGAGGAAAGACAATAAACAATTACGGAAGACTCAAATCCTTTCGTTATAGTAGTGGTCATACTAAAGTATAACAAAGCACCTCAGTTAGAAGAAAACAAAATGTAATGCAGTCGTGATGGATTAAGGAAGACCTAAAGATATGGTAAAGACAATTTCAACTGCAAGTAAGGAACACATAAATGAAATCCAAAAAGTTTTAACACAGCTGAAAGAGAAGGAAAACATGCTGAAAGAAATCGACCGTGATGAATCTCATGGTCGCAAGTAACAAATCTTCTTTATTACTCCATTAATGGCTTACGAAAACTCAGTCATTATAAATGAAACCCTCTTCGAAAGAGGTTTCCCCAGTCTTGCGCTCATGCGCGCCCCCCTTTTTTTTTGTTACATCAATACCTATTTAGCTACCCTCACCCACAATACGTTTCCTAACTCATATTTCTGTGTTTACAAAAAATAATCTAAAAGAAATGTGAAACGCTTCTTCTTCATGGGCTCTGCGACTTCCAGATGCTTCGTCAATTTTGTTGAACCGTTATTAATCACTCGACAATTGGACAGGGATTTCTGTGTGTAATCCATGCGTTTGGTTTTATTTTCAACATCGGGTGTCACTCTGACTGTTATTATTTGAACTTGTTCTAATAGAGAGAACAAAAAACTTGCTCAACTCGTTCTCTTTTAAATCCAGAGCCTGACTGACTTGTTCCAAATGCCAATAATCAATACCTGGTTTCGACAGTGGTGGATTTTGATTGCGAATGAGATTTTCTTGCACCACATGGTTTATCGCAAGTAATGTTGGATCGTTAGCTGCAACTCCGTCATCTATGAGACTGAAGCTCTAGTTTTGCCTCTAGAATCTTGTGTTTCTAAACAATGAGCGGGAAGATATGTCCGAGCTGCTGAGGTCCCAACGCAGACATCGAAAAAAAATGAATCGTTCAACTCATCTCTAATGAACAGTGTGTTATCACTGAAATTTTGTCTGCACATGGTGACAAGAACTCCACATCATCAAAACAGCAATGAAGTCATTCATGGCACTGAATTAAGTTCACATCATTCCAGAAGGGTCAAAAACTATACAAAGTAACCAAAAATTGAAGGGCGCTTTACAGCAGCTTGATGCGCGCGCATATGCGCGGGACAAAAACGTGTTACTAGCGCATGTGCGCCCGACGCGCGCCTGTCAACACAAAAACCCGTGCATCTGCTAATACGGTGCATTAATTGCATAATTCGGCCTCCCGACCGCCTATGGACCGGCCCCCAAGATGATTTGACCCTCGAATCAGAGTCAGCTCTGCAAATTTGGCGAGTTAATGGCTTAAGTGAACCCTAAACAGGTCTGTGTTCACATCGGAAGTTGGTTACGTGACCGCCTGGAAAAATGCTATAAATAGCCGTGAAGACTCACTGTTTTAGCAGAGAATTCGAAGCAAAGTTACGCTGTCCAGATGATTCAGAGCTCAGTC
>JZKD02S1679122.1:131172-149159 GCA_000966675.3 Picea glauca
AGACGAAATTTCAGTGATAACAGTTATATTTTTAGCTCGAGAGGTACTCCACATGTTTTGTCTTGTATGCAGATGTTACCTTAATATTTACACTACCAGGCACTTAACTTTGTAATAGTTTTTATAAAGTTTTTTAAGTGGTTCTTTTATTAAAGTGACTTTTTAATAAAGTGTACCTTCTATTTTTAAAGTGACTTTACTTTCATAAAGAACTTATGTAATAAAGTGGCACTCACTTTAATTTTAAATGAGACATTTTGGAGGGAATGGATTATGACCCTTGATCTTGAAAAAGGCAAGATCTAATCTTGGCCTTTGGATCTAGGGTTGGGAAGGTGAAAAGGCACTTTGGGGGGGGGAAATGTCATTTTCAGATTATAAAATAATGTATTGGGTAGTGTGCAAGACATGTCGAATGTTGTGAGGACATCGGGAGGAGAGTTAGAGAGATTTTTTGAGCATGCTTGAGAGAGGAAAGTGAGCAACAAAGAGGACATGTTTTTCGAGGAAAGAGGGCATGATTCCCAAGAAAAATTTTCTATGAATTTTTTGCCGAAATATTTTTCTACTATGGGAGGCTGTACTGTACAGGTCTATATAGTTCGTACATCCATGCATATTTGGGCACAAAACTTAAGGCATTTTGGGCACAATTTTCGAGGTGGTTTTCAAATTTTTGTGGTTGTTTCTAGGCCGTACGAAACAGTTCATACAGGTGACTATGGCCATGGAAAACGAGGTAAGGAAGAGGCTGGATAGCAGTACGGCTTTGGCATGGAAAATGAGGAAGATTTGGTGTTGTGACGTATTTTCCTTGGCTGGAAATGTTATTTTGCTGCTGATATGTACTTTTCTGAAGCATAATAATAAGATCTCTCTCTCTCTCTCTCATTGGGTTTCCCCGCATTGGGGTTTTCCCTAGCATTTCCCTAAATTTCTGTGTGTTATGAGTTGTCGTCCACTGTGTATTTTCCTTGCATATTTTTCTTAGCAATGTCTATTTTTGCTTATGGAAATTTATGAATGTGGGTTTTACGCATTTATAATTTTATGATGACAATTATCTCTAAGTTTCTAAGTGTTTGACAGACTATTAGCTTGCTGATTTTTGTCATTAAAAGTCTACATGGTATCAGATTTTGGGCTCTGAGTGATAGTGGACAGTGTGATTTTTGGGCATAAGGGTGTGATTGTTTTCCTTGAGTTGTGACAGGGAATATGGCTGCAAGCATTAGATATGAGGATCGATTGAATGGAATTTCCAACTACTTGCAGTGGAAGGTTTGTTTGTCATTCGTTCTCAAGGAGAACAAAATTTATAGTTATGTCAACTTTGTTGTAGCAACTCCCACAATAGATCCTATTGCTTTGGAATTGCATGAGACAAAGGAAGCCAAATCTCAGAGGATTATTCTGGATGGGGTGAAGGATCACCTTATCCCACACTTGGCTGAGAAAAAGACTTCCAAGGAGATATGGGATGCACTTAAAAACTTGTTTGAGGTGAAGAACAAGAACCTGAAGATGGTATTGAAGGCTAAGTTGCATGATACCAATATGGGTAAGGAGGAGAATTTATCTTCTTATCTTACCCGTGTGGCTCAATTTAAACATGAGCTGGCAGCTATTGGACAGGTCATTACGAATTTTGAGCTGGTGAGGATAGCCTTAAATGGCTTCAACAAAGATTGGGAATTATTTGTGAAGTGCGTGGTGGGACGTGAGCATCTACCAGATTGGAGCAGACTTTGGGATGATTTCACTCAAGAGGAGATACGGGAAAGATCTCAGAGCGATGAATAGAGGACAGACAGAGTTGATGAGAATATTGCTCTTGTTGCAAAGAGCAAGAAGAAAGGAAGTTTTGGAAGGGAATTGAGTAAATTCAGATGCTTTTGTTGTAACCAGTTGGGGAACCTTGCCTCTCATTTTCCTGAGAGGAAGAAGAAGAAGAATAAGGAGTCAGAGGGGCCTGAGACAACTGCTACAACAACCATGGAGGACTTTGCTTCAAATTTCGATAGGGAATTTTCTTTGGTGACCCTTATTTCCAGTGTCGGCAACGGAGGATTCGAAGGTGATGTCAGATGGATTGTGGATAGAAAAGCCTCTAACCATATGACTGGAATGTGGCGAGTATTCCCATATTTCATAGAGATTGGTCCTGGCCAACTGGTGGTAAATGAAGGTGGTATGGCGAGAGTTGTACGTGGAGTTGGGAATGTCAGATTCCAACTCGAGTTTGGGGAACTTTTGAAGCTTGATGGAGTTCTCTTTGTTCTAGGGTTGAGTGTTAAGTTGCTCTCAGTCTCAGCCTTGGAGGATGTAGGATATTGCGTATTGTTCAAGAGGGAACTTGTCTTTATCTACAGGGATGGAGTGGACCCAGTAGATTTGGAGCTGATCGATAACCGAGTGAATAGGTTGTATATATTGAGAGGACAACCTTTGATGTATATTCAGTGTCGGATGAGGAGCATGAGGAGTCTTATGAGACTGCGGTGGCGCCAAGATATCAGTCTTTCATTCTGAGAGAAGAGAGCAAGTCTCTTTTGAGCACTGGTAGGAGGCTTAGCTAGGTTGATCGAACCGATGCTCAAGATGAAGTGAGCTCAGGGTTCCAGGAGGTTTCCAAGATAAGATATTCTAGTTTGAGTTATGTGCAAGTGTTGTGGATGGCTCCAGGTTCAGAGGGGGATCCTACAGAGCTCAGTGTGATGGGACCAGATGATGGAGATGGCAGTGAGTAAATCCCTTCCTAAGAGGGAGTGTTAGCTTTTTAGCTTGGGAGGTACTCCGCATGTTTTGTCTTGTATGTGGATGTTACCTTAATATTTACACTACCATGCAATTAACTTTGTAATAGTTTTTATAAATTTGTTTAAGTGGTTCTTTTATTAAAGTGACTTTTTAATAAAGTGTACCTTCTATTTTTAAAATGACTTTATTTTCATAAAGCACATATGTAATAAAGTGAAATTCACTTTAATTTTAAATGAGACATTTTGGAGGGAATGGATCATGACTCTTGATCTTGAAAAAGGAAAGATCTAATCATGGACTTTGGATCTAGGGCTGGGAAGGTGAAAGGACACTTTTGGGAGGAAAATGTCATTTTCAGATTATAAAATAATGTATTTGGTAGTGTGCAAGACATGTCAAATGTTGAGAGGACATCAGGAGGAGAGTTAGAGAGATTTTCTGAGCATGCTTGAGAGAGGAAAGTGAGAAAAAAAGAAGGCACACTTTTCAAGGAAAGAGGGCACGATTCCAGAGAAACATTTTCTATGAATTTTTGGCCAAAATATTTTTCTGTTGTGGGAGGCCATACTGTATGGATCTGTACAGCTGTACGGATTTGGGCATGAAAATCGAGGCATTTCGGGCATGGTTTTCGTGGAAGTTTTAAATTTTTTTATGGTCGTGTCTGGCCCGTACGGAACCGTCCGTACAGGTGACTGTGGGAATGGAAAACGAGGTATGGAAGAGGTCGGACAGAGATACAATTTTGGCACAAAAAATGAGGCAGATTTATGTGGGATAGATTTGGTGCTATGAGGTATTTTCCTTGGATGGAAATCTTATTTTGATGTTGATATGTACCTTCCGGAAGCATAATAATAAGATATCTCTCTCTCTCATTGGGTTTCCCCGCATTGGGGTTTTCCCTAGAATTTGCCTAAATTTATGTGTGTTATGGGTTGATGTTCACTGTGTATTTCCAGTGCATATTTTGCTTAGCAATGTGTATTTCTGCTTTTGGAAATTTATGAACGTGGGTTTTATGCATTTCTGAAATTTATGAAGACAATTTTCTCTAGGTTGCTAATTGTTTGACAAAATATTAGCTTGTTGATTTTTTCCATTAAAAATCTAAAAATAATACAGATTTGTTCATAAAAATAAATTAAGTTAGACAACAACCTTAACTCTCTTCATACCACAATCCAATAATCATCCACTCTAAACCAAAATCATTAAATTGCTCCTTGTTTATAGATAAAATGCTTGATGACTTCAATAAAAAGACAATTCAAATTCAATTTCCCAGGATTATTCAATTATATCAATCTTTGCATCTTATACAATAACTATCCAACATCATATTAATATCATTGCAAATTTCACAATAATATCGTAACCATTCAAGCCACAATCCTTCATGTTCGAATGCTAAAAATTTTCCCTTTTAAAACAAAATATAATATGCACTGTGATTCCAAACATCCATATCCCATATTCATTTCTTAAAATCAAATAATAATAGACCCAGTATTAACCACTAACAGTCAATTTTCAATATTGATTGACACAATCCACTGCATTAAAACTCATAATTGAACCTTGATTCAATAAAACAGGTGTCCAACAATATAATCGACATAATCTTGATTTGAAAATAGCATTTAACCAATATCATGCAACTATGAGCCTGAGTTTTTGAAAATCGAACATGTACAGACTTCCTTTTAAAAGAAATACCCAATAAAAGATAGATCCATATAATGAGTGAGGACAACGGAACCATGTCACACACATGTTCCTTTTAAACTTAAATGGAACCATGATCGTGCTAGGGTTTAACACAACAATGGATGGAATAACCATAAATCGAACAAATGGAAAGTCCTCGGTGTTGTATATAACCCATATCCTATTTTTCAAACAAATTTATCACAGAGAGGAAATAACATAGGTTCGATCAAGAGATGGTCTTTGAAGTTAGAGACCCCGTGCTATTTTTTTACAACAATTTATCACAGAGAAGCAACCCTAGGTAATCAATTATAATCTTCGAAAAACTGAGAGCTCATGCTCTTTTAAAATCACCATAGTCATTTAACTTATAACCCCAAAATCTTGACAGAGCCAAAAAGTGCCCGAGGAGAAATAGAAACACGTATATCTCAATAGAACCAAGTTGTGCTATATAGAAATAGAACCAATTCGTGCTCAATAGACCAGAAACAAGTCATTCTCAACAAACCAATCACTCACAGGTGTATTTTAAACTTTATTGTAGAGAGGTTACGAGAGTTAGCTTGATCAAGGAAGAAACCTTGAATAAACAGAGAGATCGTGCCCCTTCCAAGCACCACAGACATTTATAACCTTCAAAAACAAACTTGATAGTGAGATTTACCAACATATCATTCAGCCACTACAACATAGATGAGAGGAGAGAACACTCAAAAACACTGTGAAAGAATGCTTGAGCATGACCCATGGTCACCCAACATATATATAGGCTTCCATTCAAAGTTCTAGGTGATACAAAGATTCGACTGTACAACTCTTTTGGAAATACTGACTGTGAAGTAGATGCAATAAAAAAATGATAGCTCGGGGCACGACCAACCAAATAGGAACAGTGCAAATCTCAACAGTGGCATTGCAACCTAGAGGAACGAATCATAAAAATGACAGAGATGAAAAGGGGTGACAACAACTAATACCCGGACTAGTGGTAAAAACCTGCACAAATAAAACTCATAGATTTTTGCACCATTATCATATTTTCCACAGAAAACCAGAGTAAAACCCAAGCTGACTGACATGTTTTATACCAAAAAACCAATACACAGGATATCCATGCAATAAAATCCATTATTTACTTTTTAAACGCCAAAATTACTGAGTATACACAGATAAAACCATAACACAACACCGATACATAGTCAAAACTTAAGGAAAACATAGACCTCATTCAATCCTGAGCCAACAAACTGATTCATAATACAGAGGGACCATCATGGATGGAAAGAAAAGGATCCATACCTGGAAAAATTGCTTTGAGGAAAGAATTGGATTGTGTTTTTCCTTTCAAAACTAGAAATCACGGAGCTTCCACAACCACCAGACCCGAAAAAAACCAAATGAAACTATGGCTAAGGTGACAGGGTCAAGGTTTGTTTGAGTGACGTGCAGTAAATGTACGTCGCTTCCTCCCACAACCTTATTCAATTCAATGTTAAAGCCAACCCATAACCATAACATCAACCATTAATCCAAGAACATATTCATTGCAATGTTCAATGCTATATCCATTGCATAGTGTGCTACCCGAATCATATCAAAACTTTAACAATAACCATATGTTAAACATTACCATATGTGCTTCACATATAATCCTTTAACCAAAGTGCATAGTATAGCAGCTAGGTCCATCACCTTTCATTTGTCACCATTATATATACCTTAAGGTTTATATATAATCTCTTTTGCAATAACCTTAGGACTTATCCATAGTTTTTTCCTGTTTTTGTTTTAAGCTGCCATCTTGCCCTTTAGCATAAAAAGATATATATATAATAAACAATCAATGTTTAATGCATAACATAACGCCTTTAAAAATTATCCTTTTATCCATAATGTTGTGATAAGCTGCAAGTGACCATCAAAACCATTTTATAAATGACGCATTCAACCAACCATCTTATGTCGCCACAACGAATAAAACCATGACCTACATCATCAATTGTAAAAGACTGTGTAAGCATCATCATAACAACAACCAAAATCTAGGAATCCATCATAACACCACTAGTCTACAAGGGGGTTCCACCTACTACTTAATTATTATTATTATAAATAAATAATAGAGCATAGAAATAATTTGCTAACAATATTCATCATTGTGATTTTAAGCATCAACAAACTGGTGACTCCATAGGGAAATCTATTTCCAACGGATTAAGAACTCAAATTGTATGTCTTTGTAGAACATGTGAACATTAGATCAATGAAATAGACATCTGAATGATTATGCAACATGGGGAAGTGAGCGGTTTAAGGGGAAAAAATGATTGGAATTTTGGGAATAACTCATGGAAAGTGTTAAGTATGAGGGGGTTTATCCATGTATGCATAATCATTCGATTAATCATAGTGAAAGCATTCATGACTTCAAGGAGAAAAATTTTATGGTGTGCTCTTTTGAATCTTGGTGCAGATGGAAGAAAAGGAAAGAAAAATAGGGAATAAAACCAACTATCTTATCTAACAATAGTTGAAGAAGATAACAATTTCGATGATGTCTTTAAGGGGGGAAATCATGACAACTATCTAACCTAATTGTTATTGATTAACAATACTTACAGAATAGTGTTGTTGTGGCAAAATTGATCTAACAATTTTATTTCTAACAATAAATGAAGTCAATAAAATAAATAAATAGTAGAATTGAAACAACAGAAAGAAATAACAACAAAATAAAATCAAAGCAATAAAAAAAACTATAATACAGAAAACATTCAATACAACATTTAAACTTTCAAGTTGGTTCCACATAGTGTTTTAAGTGGGAACCATTGGTGCTATAGGAAAACAATCGCTCTTCCAAGTCCTTAAGGATATAACATTTTGCGCCCAGGACAAAAACGATCTTAAAAGGACCCAACCATAACTTCTAGAAATTTGAATGCCTTCCTCTACCAGCATGAGTTGAATCCCACAAAAATACTTTCTCATTAACTTTAAATTTGACAACCTTGGCACTTTTAATGAAATATATTTTAACAGTTTGTTGTCTTTTCTTAATGTTATCTGAGGCAAATGTCCTTTGTTCCTCTAAATCCAAGAGTGCATTCATTCTTTAAGAGATATTGGAAGAATTTAATTCTTCAACCTATAGCATCAGCCTTAGAGAAAAAAGTTCCATCTCGGTAGGCAGAATGGCTTCTTGATCATAGACAAGATGGAAAGGAGTGAAACCAATGCTTACCTTGGTGGTAGTGTGATCTTCCCAAAGGGCGTAAGTGAGTAGAGTGTGCCATTGACAAGGCTTATCTTTAATGAGCCTCTTGATAATTCTAACCAGATTCTTGTTAGTAGACTCGACTTCCCATTCTCTTGGGAATAATAAGTTGATGAGGTAAAATGTTTAACCCCCAGTTTAGCTAGAAACTAATTCATCTTAGCAAAAATAAAAGCGAGACCGTTGTCTATAATAATTTCCAAAGGAAGACCAAATATGGAAAAAATATTCATCTCAAGGAAGGAAATCACCTACTCATCCTGCGAACGCTTAACTGGGACAACTTCAGTCCATTTCATAAAATAGGATGTGGTTTTCAAGATAAAGACTTTCCCTGCTGAAGATGGAGGATTAATAGGATCAATAAAGTCCAGACCCCATTTTGAAAAAGGAAGTTCATGGAAGAAAGGTTGTAAAGGCATGGCAGAAAGATGTTCTTTCCCAGTGAACTTTTGGCACTTGTCATAAGATCTTGAAAAATTATAAGAATCCTAAAATATTGAAGGCCAATAGTACCCTTTCCTGACAATTTTAAAAGTATTAGTTTTAGCAGAAAAGTGACCTCCTACATGAATAACATAATTTGAATATCCACGAGTCTCTTGTAACAATTTATGTGCTTCCTCATCATTCACAAAGCTATGTAGCATACCATCGACAAATCTCCTAAACAACAAGTCTCCTAAAATGATATATCTGGAAGAATCAAGACGGAACCTTACTCTTTGATGAGTATCTAAGTTATCTAGACATCTTTTATTTTGCAAGTAATACACCAAATCCTTGTATCGGGGATGTTCATCTACAGGAAGGATTTGGCTGTCAATATAAAATAGTGTTGACACAGAGTTATCTTGTTCATCAATTTCTTCACTTGCTTCTGCATGATGAGCTAAGTGAAGGGTCTGCATGCTGAGCTAAGTGAAGGGCTAATTCACGTCCCTTATTGGTTTTAGAAGTAATGATAATTAAATAATGCTCGCGGATCTTGGCAAGACAATGTGTAAGATTTCCTGAAATATAAGTCTGTGAGAGAAAAAACTTGACAGCAGGTAAAGGGATGTTTACCAATGTGTGCTTACCTAAGATAAAGTGGCGAAATTTTTCAACAACTTTAACAAGAGAAAAATCATGCATTTCAATATAAGAATATTTAAATTCACCATCTGAAAAACTTTGACTCATGTAAGCTATTGGTTTTTCATTAACTTGGTCATCACATTGCATGAGGATAGCGGAAACTGCTTCCTCTATGTCATTAGTATATATAATAAATTCTTTCTCAAAATCCAGCTTCACCAAAACCAGTGAGGAACTGATTTGCTTCTTGATCCTCATGAAACCATTTTTCGACATCATTCGTCCAAGAAAAGGAGTGATCTTTCTTAATAAGATTGTGAACTGGTTTGACCATTACAGAAAAATCAGGAACAAACCTACAGACAAAGTTGATAATACCCATAAAGGATTAAACCTCCTTTTTGGAAGTAGGAGCAGGAATATTTAGGATAGCAACAATCCTTTCGGGATCTATTGTTACACATTATTTTGGTCACCCTGGTCATTTTTCTACAAGCATGTGTTCAGGCTCCCAAAAGGATCTTTCTCATGAAAAAAGTGACTAGTTTCTCCCTCTACAAAACTTTTTTTTAGAATGGCGTCGCAGGGTAGACATAAGACACAGTGTGGAAATGCCTGATTTCTGCAGGCTGTTGTATAGACAGGGTGCGGTGGCATTTGAAGATTAAGGAAAGGACAAATTTCACAAAGGGAATCTTCTAAAATGTGAGGTGGCCTATGTATGGTTGGTATCCTACCGGATTCTCTGATTTTGTGGGATCATACTAATCTCTTTAACCATGTCTCCTCCTCCTATATAATCATGGATTTCTCATGGAAAAGGTTAAGCAAGTAAGCAAAAAGTAAGAGAAAAGTAAGCAAGATCAAGTAAGGAATTTATGAAGGAATAGGTTGAATATTGTATGAGGAAATCTATTTCAATTGATGCTTGAGGTCTCCATTTATCCATCAAGCTATTGTGGGTCATCTTCATGCAAGTTTGAAGCAAGTGTGTGTGTTGGAGAAAAGGGCCACCAAAAGGTAACCTTGCGACATCAAGGTGGTTTGGTTGTATCTTTAACTTTTATTTAACATAATACAGTGGCATGTTTCTTTCCCATAAAATCATTCTCATTTAATGACATGACTCCTTGATCACATGTTTAAGTTTTCATTGAATATACTATCGTTGCTTTCACTTTGGTTGGTTTGTGTCATTGCAGATCTAATTTCACAAGAGTACTGGAGTGAAGTAGGGACAACATAGATATAAGGAAGCGATATTCAAAGGTATGTCATCCATATCTTCTTTGATAGTAAATTCGATGATTAATCTTAGGGAAAGCTCCATGTCCTGTCTCGTTTTGTTCTAGATCTAGGTGGATCTAGGGAGATCAGTTTATGTCTACATTCACCGATTTATCCAATAACATCTATACTTATTCCTGAATCAGAGACAATGTGTCCAAGGAGCCTTCCCTTGGTAACGTCAAATATAGACCTAGAAGGATTTAAAGATATATGAAATTTTTTGCATCATATGAGAACCTTTTGAAGATGACCAAAATGGTCTGGTAGGTTTTTTGAATACACAATTAAGTCATCAAGATAAATTTGAATAATTTTGTCCATCAAATATTCAAAATATATTTGCATAGATATTTGGAAAGTGGCACCTACATTAGATAAACCAAAAGGCATACGTTCATAAGATAAAGTCCCCCAATGTGTAAGAAAAGTGGTTTTATATTTATCTTTCCTTTTTACCTTGATCTGATTGTAACTGGAAAAATTGTCAAGTAAGGACATCATCTCTGACCCTGCAACTTGCTGCAAAATCAATTCCATATTAGGGAGAGGAAAATGGTCTTTTATTCTATCTCTATTCAAGGCGCAAAAATAAACACATAATCTGATCTAACCAATTGTTTTTCGAATGGGAATCAAATTGGACACCCACTCAAAATACTTAACAGGGAAAATTATCCCAGTTTTTTGTTGAAATTACTAAGACAACTGAGAAGGGGGGTGAATCAGTTGTTACTGTGCTTAAACAATTTTAGACCTATTAAAATATTATTAATCTTCTCCAAGTGATCATCAAGATTATCGAAGTCATGAACAACAGAAATAGTAAACATCAATCACACATATGATATACACAGAGACAAATATTCATGAGGAAACCCATAAAGGGAGAAAACCTCTTCTTCTTAGAATGATAAGCAGTCTTTTATGTTCTATACATAATCAATATCTGAGCACCAAATCAAAATGAGGCTACAAACTCTTCTTTAACAAGATGAAACTTGTAGAGAGAACCAACCCTCTGATTCTCTAGCACCCACTAGAAAGAAGCATATTTTCTCCTTATTATCTCCAGCACCAACTGGATGGAAGCACCTACTTCCATTTATACAAGCACCAACTTGCATAGAAAAAACTCTTTGTTTTCCCTAGCACCACCTTACCACCCTGTTTTCTAGCCACAACTAGATGGAAGCTACAACTCCCAGTATTCAAGCACCAACTTGAATAACAAAGGACCATAGTCCTCCCTAGCACCACCCTACCACCCTGCTCTTAAATCTTTACTTGACTAATACCTTGCAATAATACAAACATTTCAATGCTTACCACTTCTTCTTTGTTCAACAATTATGCTCTGCTTCTGTCTGTTCATGCTTGTATCCACTTGCTATCTCTTTCCATATTCTCTTCCTTTGTTCCTGTCATGCACTTAATTTATCGTATAGTCTGTTGGTTTCACCATTTCTTCTCTGTCCATCTTATGTTCTTCATCTCTGCATTTTCTTCCTCAGTTCATGCTGTATTATTCATTGCGTATAGTTCGACTACTTTTTCAGAGAAACAACAACCTTCCTCTGTCACAACATCTTTATTTTATTCATGCCCTCATCATCTGTTACACTCCAAATATCCAACTCCTAGGTTGGGAATAAAAAATGCTCAAGAACCATGATTCCAATGCCCCAGAACATTGATTCAGTTAGTGTAATTGAATCATAACTAATCAAGAAACCATGAAGTGAAACATCAACCCTTTGATCAGATTTTTTTTATCAGCTCCGTTGGATTATACACGCAGAGGCCTTTTTGACTTCTCAATGTGTAAGCTCCAATGTGTAGCCTAGAAGAGCTAGATCCTTCCCCTATCTTCCGTTGATGTGACCTTGGGTGATGATCTCATGTGACCATGTGATTGTGTTAGGGTACTAACCCACACATAGATAGAACAATATATTTGGATGTAATAAAGGTCAATATTAATAAGGCCTTGCAATAAAATAGAATAAGTCGAATGTAAGAAGACCTAATAGAAGCTTCTTCTTCTAGAAGGATCTTCCTCTAGATTCTTCTTTTGATAGACATATTTAGTATAAATAGGAGTCAAGGGTATGAGAACCCTAGCTTAGAAATTATTGTAATAGAGCTCTGCTTGACTGGAGGTTGCCCCCTCGAAGAGGCCCGTGAACATTGCTCTCAGAATCAAAGTGTTATTTCTATTGTTATTCTTATATCATTTCATTGTTATTGTGGTGATTATTCTGGTTATATTGTTGTTATTATTCCATTTCTAGCATTTTATTTTTGTTCTGCATACTTTTTATATCTGGTAAATTACAAGTGGTATCAGAGCACTTTCCTTGGTAGAAATTGTGAGTAATTTTTTTTCATGGTAGAGACATATTCCGACATATTTAATCCACAGAGATCTGTCGTTATGCGCATAAACCCACAGTTGAGGGATTAATACATGCATTAAATACAATTGGTTCTTAAGCGCACATCTGTTGGCCACCCTTGTAACCCCTATTGGTACCCCTTCGAGTGGTAGTGCATCAGACAACACCTGTGTACGGATCAGCCTATATTTCCTCAACCCCTCTTTAGATAAACTGATCGACCATCTGACTGCTATAGTGCCACTGAGAACAACACTCAGGAAGATACTCTCTAGTACATGTGTAGTCAGGTAGTATGGCTAAGGGTATGGTCTATCCTCCTTAGTTAGTTCCCTGAGATATTGGGTCGAGTACTACTGTTGGACCCCACATGTATATCAGAGAGCTATGGCACAAGGAAAACCCTTGTCTGTAGAACCCTTGAATGCCTAACCCTTGGGGACAGAAACATAAACAAATTAAAATAGACAAGATCTATTACCATGAAACTATGTTTGGGTTGCCAAGTAAATACACATTTATTTCTGGTTAAGCATTTGGACATTTCCTCTCAGCAGTATCCTTCAGACCAGAGTATAACTCCGCAGGTGTAAAAAAAAAATGTCTGAAATTTTTTTCACCATTATTTGAGACCTATTCCATTGGATTCACCTCTTTGCCCTTATCACATTCATCCATATAATTTTTTGGCCAACCTTTTGATCCCGCCTGCCCCTTTTCAGTTCCCCCATCCTCATGGCCCATACCCATAGCCAAGACTTGGAATCTCGCTTCAACACCTTGCAATTTGGTCTCATCAAGACCCAACAAAAAGTGAAACAACTCAGTGCCAATGTTTCCACCATCAATACAATCATGCAGTCCTCAATGGAGGAAATCAAACTAGACCTCACCACCCAACTTGAATATGACTTTTTGACACTCTGCACCAAACTGCATATCCCTACAGATAACCCTTCCTCTTCCTCACCTCCACATACTGAAGGTGATTGTTCCTCTCATTCCCATAACTTTCAGAACCATCAATTTCAACATGACCTACGCCTTCCATGGGTGGATGTGACCAAATTTGATGACTCGGACCCCACTGGTTGGGTAACCCAAATGGAACATTATTTCTCTTTATATGACATTACAGATGACTTGGCCAAACTCCGATATGGTGTTCTCCATATAAATCAAGAATGTTGGCAATGGTGGCAATGGAGAAAAATTTCTCGTCAAGTGTATATTGCTTGGACACACTTTGTGGCAGGGATTTATGAACACTTTGACACTAACACCAACCATTTCGGCCATTTGACAAAGTTGAAACAATCAGGAACAGTGGAAGACTTTATAGTTTCCTTTGAGCGTCTGGATTTTCGGACAGAGGGCATGTCTGATGCCTTTTCCGAGAATGTTTTATCAGTGGCCTCAAGGATGAGATTCGGGCCCATGTCCTCATGTCTCGGCCTCAGAGTTGGGTGGAGGCTACTAAAAGAGCTAAAGAAGCACAACAGGTTGTATCTTCTCAAAACCAGAAACCCTCCTTTATCCCTAGCCCTAAACCAATAAATACCACCACTCCCTCTGCTCCATTAAATATCCAAAAATTGACCAGGGTTGAAATTGTTGAACACCAACTCAAAGGCCTTTGTTATAATTGCGATGACAAATATTTGATGGGCCACAATTGTAAGGAACAAAAGTTGTTTATGGCCATATTCGAGGATATTTCGGAAGAGGATATTGAAACTTCCCTTATGTCTGAGTCACCTGAAACCCTCTACATAACCCCTCCCTCAGACCCTCCCGAAGTAGAACTGGTCATTTCCCTCAATGCTCTCACTGGCTTCTCTACTCCTCAAACCCTAAAGCTAATCGGTTACATCAAGCATCGGAAGGTCATCATCTTGGTTGATAGTGGAAGAACCCATAATTTCATTCATCATTGCATTTCCCAAGAAACTCATTGCTACATCCATGTCATCAATAATTTCCAAATCATGATTTCCAGTGGTGGCTCCATGAAATGTGGAGGGCATTGTGAAAATGTGTCTCCAAATTGGTGACTACCACTTGAAATCTCATATGTTTGCTATCGACATGGGTGGTTGTGACATTGTGTTGGGTGCATATTGGTTAAGGACTTTGGGTCCCCTTCTCATGTATTTTCAGGCATTAACCATGCAATTTGACCAGGAGGGCCACCAATATAAGTTCCAAGGCATCATTGTCGGTTCACCTAAGATCATTAGTTCCCATCGCATGGAAACGTTGCTCAAAAAGGGTTATTCTGGTGTTATTTCTCAACTCTGTACCATACAAGAAACATAAACACCCTTGGTGCCACAAGACCTCCAAGCCATCCTTTCTAAACATCAAGTGGTATTTTCCACTCCCCAAGGACTCCCTCCTTCACGTGGTTTTCATGATGATTCCATTACCCTTATACCCGAAAGCCTTCCTCCCAATATCCATCTATATCATCACCCCTTTTCCCCAAAAAATGAAATTGATAAAATGGTCCAGGAACTCTTTAATGCAAGCGTTATCCACCCTAGTACAATCCCCTACTCTTCTCCTGTAGTCATGGTCCTGAAGAAAGAAGGTTCTTGGTGAATGTGTCCTGACTTTCGTACCCTCAACAAACTTACCATTAAAGACAAATTTCCCATTCCTGTCATTGATGACATCCTGGATGAACTGAGTGGCACCCAATTCTTTACTAAACTTGATCTTCATTTGGGCTACCACCATATGCGTATGAAAGAGGCAGACATTCCCAAGACTTCCTTTAGAACTCATGAGGGCCACTATGAGTTTTTGGTCATGCCCTTTGGCTTATGTAATGCCCTTTCCACCTTCCAAAGCCTCATGAATCATGTCTTCCTTCCTTTTCTCCATCATTTTGTCTTAGTTTTCTTTGATGATATCGTCATCCATAGAAAGGCCTGGACAAAACATCTTTCTCATGTGGATCGAGTTCTCCATATATTCTCTCAGCACCAACTTTTCCTAAAACAGTCTAAATGTGCTTTTGGTGCCTCAGAAGTAGAGTACTTGGGTCATCTGGTTGGCAAGGATAGTGTCAGGGTGGATCCTAAAAGGATTGAAGCTATGCAACACTGGCCTCACCCAAAGACTCTCAAAAGCTTTCGTGGATTTCTAGGCTTAACAGATTATTATCGTAAGTTTGTTAAGAATTATGGAAATATTGCAACACCTCTCACTGGTCTCCTAAAAAAGAACTCTTTCACTTGGATTCTAGCTACTGCTCAAGCTTTTCAAACTTTGAAGATGGCCATGTGCACCACCCCAGTCCTAGCCCTTCCTGATTTCACAAAGACCTTTGTCTTGGAATGTGATGCTTCAGGGAAAGGAATTGGTGTTGTCCTTATGCAATAGGGTCGGCCTTTGGCCTTTACCAGCAAGAAACTATTTGAAAGAAATCTAGGCAAATCTATCTATGAAAAATAAATGTTGGCTATTCGGAATGTCGTTGATTTGTGGTGCCCTTATATATTGGGGCAACGCTTCCAAATTAAGACAGACCATCAAATCCTCAAGTATTTTTTGGAACAACGCATTTCCTCCACGAAGAAACAAAAATGGGTAACTAAGATATTTGGCTATGATTATGAGATCATTTATAAGAAAGGGAAAGAAAATTTGGTTGCAGATGCACTTTCCCACAAATATGAAGATGAAGGATCCCTTTTCTCTCTTTTGTTCATTGTACTAGATTGGCTCCAAGCCATTCACTAGGAATGGCTACAAGATCCCAAAAGTTCGCAGTTGATCCAACAATTGCAGTCCAATGCTCCAGCTCCCCTAGGGTACTCTTAGCTCCATGATGAGCTTCGATACAAAGGTTGTTTGTATTTAACTAAACAATCAAATCTTAAATCCACAGTACTTTATGAGCTTCATGCTACACCGACAGCGGGGCACTCCGAGTTCACCAAAACCTATGACAGGATCAAACATTATTTTTTCTAGGATGGTATGAAACAGGACATTTGTAATTTTGTCACCGAATGTGATGTGTGTCAATGCAACAAGGGAGAAATAGTCAAATCTTAGGGCACACTACAACTTCTCCTGATTCCACCTACTATTTAGAAGGACATCTCTATGGATTTTATTAAAGGCTTACCCAAATCAGGAAATAAATCAGTCATCATGGTGGTTGTTGATCTTCTTTCCAAGTATGCTCATTTCTACACTCTTCAACACTCGTTTAAAACATCCACAGTGGCTCAAATTTTCATGGATCAGGTCTTCAAGCTTCATGGCATGCCACACTCTATTGTTTCTGATCGTGACCCAACTTTCACAAGCAATTTTTGGCAATAATTGTTCAAGCTATAAGGAACCCAATTGCATCTCAATACATCTTATCATCCCCAGACTGATGGTCAAACAAAAGTTCTCAACAAGTGTTTGGAAACATATTTGAGGTGTTTTTCCTTGGAAAAGAAAAATCAGTGGGCTCAATGGTTACCCCTAGTTGAATGGTGGTACACCACTTCATACCATATAGCTACACACATGACTCCTTTTCAGGTGGTATATGGGCAAAATCCACCTTCATTTCTCTCATACTTACGTGGTGTCTCAAAGTTCTAGGCGGTTGACCAAACACTTACAGTTCAACAGGTTATTCTCTGTACCCTCAAAGAGAATTTGGTAATGGCACAGAATCACATGAAGCAACAAGAATATCAAGGTTGCTCTGAATGTCAATTTGAAGAAGGGGATCAGGTGTTTCTTTGCCTACAACCTTACAAGAATAATTCCCTCGAGGCCGAGCATTGTCAGAAGCTAGAACCCAAATTTTATGGTCCTTATACAATTCTCAAGCATGTGGGACTGGTTTTTGGATTACTGAGAGGGGGGGTGAATCAGTAATAGACCAATTTAATCTTTTTTAACCATATAATCCAAGTGTTATATCAATGAATCATTATCATCCAATAACTGCAGAGTAAATAAGAAATGAACAAATGAACAAACATACACATACACAGTACACCAATGTTTTACGTGGAAACCCAAATCGGGAGAAAACCGCGGAATGTTTTTTATTATATGTCTTGAAGAATTACATTCATTGGAAGAACCAACTTCCTTTGTTTTCTAGCTGCAACTGGAAGGAGGTTCCAACCCCCTAGTTTCTTAGGGTACAACCTGAGGGAAGATCCAACTTCCCAATTATCTGGCTACAATTGAAAGGTGGCTACAACCACCTGTCCTTGCCCCGTCCTGCCACCCTGAATTAGGAGTAGAATGATGGAACCACTATCAACCTGTCACCTTGAGATATACTATTGTAAACCTGTAACAATAAATCTGAACCATGCATCAACCTATACCAAATAACCTGTAATCAACCTATACCATAAACAAGTGCATCCAACCATGTACCAAGTATGTACCAATCATGTGTCAACTAATCATCAACTATGACTCATCAATAT
>JZKD02S1679122.1:170955-184557 GCA_000966675.3 Picea glauca
AATAAAGAAGGCCATAATAGACGCTCCGTCTCTCATGAGCCCAGATTTTTCTCAAGACTTTACACTCTACACTTTTGCTTCTGACCGTTCCTATGCCGCCGTCCTAACACAAAAGAATGTCGAGAACAATGAAGTACCCATTTCCTTTATGAGCTCTGCTTTCAAAGGCACTGAACTTAATTACCCAGTGGTATATCGGCAAGCCTACGTTGTTTTCAAAGTAGTTAAGCACTTACGGTCCTATCTTTTGAAGTCAAGGATGAAAGTCATTATTCCCTACCCAGTCGTGAGGAACTTGTTAGTGAAGAAGGAACTAGGAGAAAAGAGAGCCAACTGGGTCACCTCCTTGCAGGAGTATGACTTAGAAATCAGCAGTCAGACAACAAGAAGAAAGTAATACGTCAAACCTAGGACAAAGCGATCAAAGTCTAATCTGTTGCACACAAAACTCTGCTAGTCTTTGGTATGACGATATAAGATTCTGTCTTGAACATGGGTCAGCCCCCCGTCACCTTAACCCCACCAAAATAAGAGCGTTGAGATTAATTTCTTCCTCCTTTCATCTGGTTAATGGTATTCTGTTTCGTCAGAGTTTTGATGACGTACTGATGCGCTGTCTCGAAAAAGACAAAGCAAAAAAAGTCTTGCTCGAGTTGCATGCAGGAGAAGCTGGTGGTCATTTCGGTAGTGACACCACTGCTCATAAGGTTTTAAGAGCCAGTTATTACTGGCCCACACTTTCTAGAGACGCCCATGCCTTGTGTCATAAATGTATCATCTGTCAGAAAGCATCAGGGCGGTTACAAAAACCAACCTTTCCTTTGCAGCCCGTTACAGTAGATTCTCCTTTTCAGAAGTGGGGCCTTGATATCATAGGTCCAATTAAACCTCTGTCCTTGCAACAACACAATTTTATTATGATAGCCACAGATTACTTAACTATATGGTCTGAAGCTACTACGCTAAGAACTGTCAACACCAGTCAGGTAATTGCCTTTCTAAATTCGAATATTATCACTCGCTTCGGTATCCCTGACTGTTTAGTTTTCGATAATGCTTCGTACTTTTCCTCTCTTGAGATGAGGGAGTTATCCTTGGAAAAAGGAATTAATCTAAAATTTTCTACTATCTATTACCCCCAGGGGAACGGATTGACAGAATCCACAAACAAGAACTTGATCAAAATCATCAAGAGAACAATGGTTGAAAATCACAAAAATTAGCACAATGCATTGCTAAACACGCTATGGACCGATAGGGTAACTCCAAAAGATGCTATAGGTAACTCCCCCTTTTTTCTCGTGTATGGAAGAGAAGCACTTTTTCCACCTTACATTCTTCTTCCTTCACTTCAGTTGTCACAAAAAGTCCAAGAAGAAGATTTCCCTCCTTTGGAAAACCGAATTAACGCTTTGATGAAGCTAGAAGAGGTAAAAGCCCAAGCTAAACGAAATTTAGATCAACATCAACAATTGGTTAAAATCTGGTTCGATTCTAATTCTGCTTCTAATAGGAATTTTGAAGTAGGCGATCTCGTCCTGCAATGGGACAAACCACACGAGGGAAAGGGAGAGCACACAAAATTTCAAAACTTATGGCTTGGACCATTTTTAATTGCTGAAAAGTTGGGTCCTAGTTCTTTTCAATTGTAGAATCTTGAAGGGCAACTTGACACCTACCCGGTGAATGGCCAAGCCCTGAAGAGATACTTTGCTTGATAAATACCCTTGTATATTATGTATATATTTTGCATTTGTTTTCTTTTTCGTTTGCTTTCTGTTTTTTTATTTTTCTTTGAATTTATCAGTTTGTGTTTCTTTGAAGTACACATACCTGTACACTGAGCTATTCAGATAAAGACAATAGAAATTTCCTTCGCTGAAATAACTTCTGAAAAATCTGTACAAACATCAATGGCATAATTCTGAAATCTATGTTGGAAAAGTTTGTTGTTTGAAAGAAGTTCACTGATTTCAATCTCCGAGTAAAGTTTGTCATGATCATCTATTATCTTTTTATGATGTCCCTATTCCATAAAGGAATGACTCAGAAGATGTCTCCCTACTTAGGAAGTTGTTTTTGTAAATAAAACATCTCTGGATCTAAATAAAGGGCAGTTCTAAAAAATTCTGATGAGGTCTAAAAATATGTTAAAATATCATGATTTTCATGCGTCACCCCGCTCGACTATATATCTATGATAAATCAAAACAAAATAAATTATTAATAAGAGTTGTGGGAAGTGCTTGTAAACTCGTCGAGATGCTGAACAGGTCTGTTGGCAACGGGTAAATGCATGCATGGCACCAAGGAAACTTCATCGGGGTACTGAACAGGCCCACTGGCAGTGACGCAATGTCAGGTATATGAAAATATTGCAAAAAAGAAACCTCTTTAATGTCCTTTATTCTGATCCATAACTTCTTGGCAGGATACAGATGTTAGAGTGGGTTAAATGGAAACCCTGTCGAGGCTATGGACGCCTGCTGGCAGCAGTGGACATGCCAACAGTATTGAAGATTTTATCTTTAATATTGTGACTTGTTGATCTTAAGACTGTTATCAGTTTTCATATTTTGAAACACTGCTGGAATAGTTGGTTAATGACGATGTTTATATGATTTTCTGGTCGTTATTTTTGAGTTGAAATTATCTTTGCTGTCCTAATCTGAATTTGTTCCTTTTGTCAGAGATAACTGCTTCTATCAGTGTGTCGCCATTGTTGGCAGCCAACCCGCATTTTCCACTGTCTTATAATATGCCTACACCAATGTTTTGCAAACATCAAATTTTCATCGCAATTTTCAAGTAAGCGACATTTTTTTATTTTTTGCGCCATTTTCACATTTATCTTCATTTTGTTTTCACGACTGTAAGCGTGAAAACTTAGTCTTTCGAAGTCGCATTTAATTCATTATTTGAACTATCATGATCCTTCTTGTCAATATGCCTATTGCACTTACATTGCACTTATCATTATCCAATTGGCAAGATCTTTTGATTAGTACTCATGCTTCGATTGATTTTGTGACTTGGTTTCATTGAATTTGTAATACATTGGCTAGTGGATTTATATGTTATTTGAACTACTTGACCTTTGGTTCTATGAAAATACATAGGTGTTATGGTTAAATCTTTCATATATATCTTTTTAATACAATGCCTATGTTTATGTTTTCATAACTATTGGTATGTTGATTATATGAACACCCATCGGCACATTGGTTAAACTATTGATATGAGCTGATAGTAGATACATTGGCGCATGGTTAAATATTTGGTAATGGTTTCGAATTGAATGTTAATGGATTAAAACTATGGCACAACACTTACCATTCGATTCATTGGTCGGCCAAGTGACATGACTGTTGAAATTTTCTATAATGGGTGGAACAGCTATGAACGACGGCGGTGGTACTATTGGAAATAACTATTTTGCATGGAAGAGATAAGCTCCACCACCTTCACACGCTAACATTTATGCCTAGCCCTTATTCCCGCTTACCTCTGTTAGCCCGAGTAACCCTTCGTGCATTTTTTCACTGTGTGTGCTATGATCCAAACCCTGGGTTTACCGCATGCTCGGCTCCATGGCACCAATCATGTGAATCGAGCCAAACGACAACCAAGCCTTGTTAATGTTTGACAATGCCAGGAAAGACTTGGAGGAAAATGGGTGGCTCACCTTCATACAGCGATTCGAGGGTTTTAATCTCTATGTTGCACAACAACTCGCCATGACTTTCGATGGTTGTAGAGCCAAGGTGGGTGATATCTAGTTGGACATTGATGAGAAGTTTATCAGCTCTTTTATAGGGTTACCCTCCTCGGGACAGCGTTGGTTCAAAAATTCTAAGTTCGAAGAGGTGCCTTGGACACTACTATTCGTCTCGCGCAAAGTCACTTCTTATGGAAGAGGTATGCTCATCTCTGCACTTAAACCACGATGGCACGATACTTTGATGGTAGTCAAACAATTCATGACCTGCTAAGGTCGATATGGACTTGTGTTTCTCTACCACCTGCCTTTGCTAATGAATTTTATGGAATACTCGTTGAATATGCCTTTCTACTTTCAATGTAGCCTATATAAAATCTCGAAAAGGTTTAAAAAAGAGAAGGCTGACAATAGCCTGTTCCACTATGGAATCATTAAACTTATCATTGTTTATCATTTGAGTTTACATGGTGATATTTGGAGATATTTCGTTGCTCGAAATGGTTTTGATGATACAAACTCTGTCCAAGTTGACAAGCCTATGATTACTGAAACCAATGTTTAGCCACCCGTGCCCTTCAATATCCTGTTGCCCTCTCCTAAGCCTTCGGTCGACCCTGCTATTGACTTACCAGACATTGGAAATGGGAAGGCCGAGGCTATAAAGAAAACTATGAGCAAAAAGGCTAAGGCAAACCCTACTGCTAATACCAAGGGTAAAAGGAACGCTCAGCTTATTTCGAGAATGGCTAGGAACAAACCCAAGCCCTCTGCTTAGTCAAATCCTATCGTCCTTAGCGAGGATTCAGATTATGACATAGAATGTTTTCTAGCCAGCGAGTACCCTTACTCACAGCGTTTATGCCCCGAACCACCTTATGATTTTGTGACGAATCTTCCCCCCTGCCTAAGGAATGATCCCAGTTACCCAGGGATTAAATTGCCTAACGAATCTCTCAGCCATATGTCCAAACCCTTGCATGTTCTTTCAAAACCTACACAGCCATCCTGTGACCAATGTGATTTATGGTTGGAACTATAATACATTTATGTCCCCCTACTCCAAACTAAAATCCAATCGCTAGAAAGTCAAGTTGCAGTGTTGACCAGCCAAAGAGACCAACTCCAAGAAACTGATAAGAAGTAGAAGACGACAGGCTCCATCCTTTTCAAAAATGTTGAATCATCCATAGCCGTTATCAACTCCAAATTGGTGTAATCAAGCCATCTACTCGTCTTACAGGTATGATTTTTGAAATTATTCTAATTGTGTGAATGACCAGGGTTGATATAATGATTCAAATTTTGTTTTTGAATAGCTCTGTTTACATTTTGAAATGACTCTGTCATAATGTGTTCATCCTGTATATTTTTTCTTTGCTAAAAATAAATGGGATTTCATTTTGAATATGCGATTTGATCATTCCCAGTTTAGCCATAGATAGATTTTTTATTATTGGATTTGAATGGTGTTCGTTTGGATTTGATTTGGTCGTTTGTTCGATTGAGTCAACGAAACTGATAATTTGCTTTAAATTGAATTCGTTTTGTGTCTACTCTGAATAGAAAGTTTCTCATGCTCAATTTAGAATACGATCATGTTTGGATTTGATTTATTTGATTGAGTAAAAATTGATGGTTTGTTGTCGAGTAAATTTGTTTGTATCCAATTTAAAGAGAAAAAAATTTCACGCTAGATTTAGCATACGATCATGATTTGATTTCGTTATGGTTAGTATGTGGTGATCGTCGAATGATTTCATGAGTTTGGTTGTTACATATGCTGTGTTATAGCTGAGATACAACTCGGATCGTTACCAATTTGGGAATAACGACTATGTTTTCACGGAAACAATGCTTTCATTTAAGTCTGTGCAAATAATATTCACGCCCGAATCTTGGAACATTGTTGATATACGATGAGTATGGTAAATCCTCGTTGTTTGATCCGCTTGATTGGATTGTTGTTTATTTTCAGTCAGTTTGATCATTTTCATGAGCTGGATTCGCATCGTAAAAGCTGCTCTGTTTGATTTCAATTTGCAAAACGAATTGATTAACTTTGTTATCACTGTCGAATCTAGCTATAATTCGATCAAGGTAAATTGATCTTGTCGGACCATTTGGCTAATAAAAACGATCGGATATCTATTACAAACTCTATAGGATTAGATTCTGTAGCTAGTCTATAGGATTAGATTTTTATCGTTTTATTAATAAAGAATCCTTCTAACTTGTTCATTTTTGGTCCTTTTCAGGTAAATTCGAATTGCATGGGACAAATTGGGAAGGCTAGGGGATATTTCTGTGTTTAGTTTTATTGTAGTTTCCTAGTTTAGTTAATATTGGGATATCTTCCCAGATTTATGTAAACAGTTTTGATAACTTCCACAGGGAGGTTTTACCTTGTGGAAAACTTATAAATACTGATTATTATTGTAAGAAGGATCATCCTCACTTGTGGGAGAACCACGCTATGGATTTCTAATACAAACTGAGATAGAAGTTGATGTTCTGCTACAACTTTCGCCTTTCATAATATCAATCTTTTGTTTCAAGTTTATGCTTATCAATTTGCATTTGATTAGTGATTACTTTATCTATCATAGAATTTTGGAAAATGATATGAATTAATTAATATGATCCATGTCTAATTTCTTTCAACATTTAAAAACACAGCAATTACTTGGTTCAGTTTATGAATGACATATTTCTCTTCTTCATCAATTGAATTATTTAGTATAAGTCTTTACATACGGATTTATCTGATTGTGGAGATTTATAAATCATATGATTGTTGTGATTTTTATGTCTTGTTTTTCCTGTAATCATACTTGAAGAGAACTGCAACTATCGTTTACGAGAATCTCCTGGATAATTCGATGCGGGTTTCCTCCCTCCGATCAGCTAGCACAATCATCATACACAGGGAAAATCTGGAGCGTTTCTCCAGGTTAGTTTGTATTTTATTTTGGTTAATTTGTTAGTATTATATTAGTAGTTAGATGTGTAGTTAGAATTAGTATATTAGTGATTTAGTTTAGTCATTTTTCTATTTTATTTCTATCCATAAAATTATAAAATCAACAAAAATATCTTTCACCGTCTTAGGGCAGAATATCAATGAGTTTTTCAGGTTTTATTTAAATCTATAAATTGTAGATATTGTACATTTTGTGAATAAGTTATATTTCAATTAATAGTTAGATAGTTAATTAGTTAGAGTTAGTATAGTATTAGTTAGTAGATTGTATATATAGAATAGTTAGATTAGTTTAGTTTGTTTTAATAATTAGTTTTAGTTTAATGTGTTTAATAGTTAGTTTTAGTTAGATTAGTTTATTAGTTTGTTTTATTTAGTTTTAGTTAGATTAGTTAGTTTAGATTAGTTTTATTTTGTTTTCTTAGGACCTTAGATCGGCTAACGGAGCCGCTAAACCCGTTAGGGTGGTTCATCCCAAACGGCTTCGGTTATTAGACAACCCCGGACCAGTTCCACTCTCTCAGTTGATGGACGGTCGATTTCTCCCATCAACAATAAGTCAGTCATTAGCCCTGCAGGAAATCTAGATGATGTCACAATCACTCTAGATTCTTGGGAATATCTAGTAGACTTTCTAGTCATCTACTCTAACTCATCCTCCAAACCAAGACACCCTATGGTTCTTGGCCATCCTTGGTTGTCCATATCAGATGCCTTTATCAGTTGTCAGTCTGGTGAGATAACTATATCCAATGGCACCCATAGCCAAAATCTTGTCCTCTTTCCTCCTGCCTAACCGGTATAGGAAATACCTGTCTGGTTAGAAAACCCTTATGGAGAAGAAGATTTCATCAGACCCCTATTAACACTTGAACATGTAAGAGGAATGTAAGAACAATCGGATGAACAAGTCTTAAGTTTATTTTTGGCTAATACAAATTGTATTGAATACCCGAGGTATTTTGTAGAGTTGTCACACATTTTCAGTTCCGAGTTTCAACAAACTTGGCACCCTGATATCACTCAATTATATACTTTATCACCATCTTCCTCAGAGAAGGAAGAAAGTACTAGACTTGTTGAGATTAGCTCAAGAAAACCTTTGTATATCAACTCTTGTTTGGAACCAGAACAAAAGACACAAGTAATTGAAATGCTCCAAAGACAATTTGATACCTTTCCATGGGATTATACAGACATGAAAGGAATTCACCCTGACACATGCACACATCATATCTACACTAATGACCAAATCAGACCAGTTAGACAGCCTCAGTGAAGGATGAATCCATCCCCTAAAGATATTGTAAAAGAGGAATTGCAAAAACTCCTTCAAGCCAATCGTATACACCCCATTTCAGATAGTCAATGGGTGTCTCCACTTGTCATAGTTCCCAAGAAAAATGGTAAGTGGAGAATATGTGTAGACTTCAGGGAGTTGAACAAAGCCACCCATAGGGATTATTTTCCCTTACCATTTATTGATCAGGTGTTGGATACCTTGTCCAGAAAGAAGTATTTTTCATTCCTAGATGGGTTTAGTGGTTATAACCAAATACAAATAGAACTCGAAGACTAGGAGAAGACTGCTTTCACCTGCCCATGGGGAACCTATGCTTATAGGTTTCTTCATTTTGGACTTTGAAATGCTCCAACCACTTTTCAGAGTGTTGTCCTAGCCATTTTCTTTGACTTGACCAATGATTGCGTGGAAGTCTACATGGATGAATTTACAGTCCATGGAAAATACTTCCAGGAAGCTTTGACCAATCTAGAAAAGGTCTTGATTAGGTGTAAGGAAAGTAATATTTCCTTAAGTAATGAAAAGTCAAAGATGATGCTCACTGAAGGTATTGTTTTGGGACATCACATCTCTGGTTCTGGAATGAGAGTTGATCCAGAAAAGATTCATATTATCACACAAATCAGAATACCTTCCTCACAAAAGGAAGTTCGTAATTTTTTAGGGCACGCTGGCTACTACAGAAGATTCATTTCGAATTTTACAAGCCTAGATACCCCTTTATTCAAGTTATTATCTAAAGAAGCCGAATTTAAATGGGATGATGAATGCCAAATATCTTTTGAGATTCTAAAATAGAAATTGTCAACTACCCCTGTATTAAGAGGACCAAATTGGTCCCTTACTCCACAAAGTGTCTTCCTATGAGGACTTTCACCATAAGGGGACCACTTTGGAGTTCATCCATATTTACTTATTATCAATCATTACAAGACAATAATGAGTCATATTTACATAAAAAAATATTGGGTCCATTACCAAAACCTTTGTGTTGCGGGGCTTTCTTCAAGGGTTGACATCAATGACAACCAACCTTAATCAACACAGGTGGCCTATCAGTTAGCTTTGCCTAGCCATTCAAAGCTACATCCTATTTTTCATGTTTCCTGATTAAAGAAGGTGATCGAAACTAAGCGCCAAATTCAAACTAACCTTCCCGAGTTAGCCAAAGAAGGATCCATTTGGATACAACCACAAGCCATTTTGGACCAGCGTGAGCATCGCCTGTGTCATAGAACCATCAAGGAAGTGTTAATCCAGTGGAAATATACAACTCCAGTAGATGCCACTTGGGAACCAGCTACCATTCTGCAGCAATTTCCACATCTCAAGCCTTGAGGACAAGGTTGTTTTCAAGGGGGAGGACATGTTAGGGTCCTAACCCACACATAGATAGAACAATATATTCAGATGTAATAAAGGTAAATATTAATAAGGCCTTGCAATAAAATAAAATAACTCAAATGTAAGAAGACTTAATAGAAGCTTCTGCTTCTAGAAGGATCTTCCTCTAGATGTTTCTTTTGATAGACATGTTTAGTATAAATAGGAGTCGAGGGTATGAGAACCCTAGCTTGGAGATTATTGTAATAGAGCTCTACTTGACTAGAGGTTTCCCCCTCGAAGAGGCCAGTGAACATTTCTCTCAGAATCAAAGTGTTATTTCCATTGTTATTCTTATACCATTTCAGTGTTATTGTGATGATTATTCTGGTTATATTATTGTTATTCTGCCATTTCTAGCATTTTATTTCTATTCTGCATACTTTATATATCCGGTATATTATAGATTGTGGGCATGGCCAAAGGTGGTTTGAAATCAAACTTCATTTCTCCCCGCAATTTACCTCGATCCTCCACGTGTCCTTTCTCCAAACCCATGGTTTTGATTGCAGCCCGCCCTCAAATCTTTAAATTTTGCACACCTTCAATCCCCACAATGCGACAAGACCATCGATCTCACGATCTTGACAGTGCTCCTGAATGGATGGTTCAGATTTTTTTTCTTTCACGATCTGTGGATCAGATCTCGCCTTCCTAAATCAACACCTGTGATTTATTTCATGATATGGGCTTCAGGAGTTTCAAATATCAAACCTTGTTTTCCTTCATATGCCAATCTTCCAGATTCGATGATATGCAGACACCTTTCCTTCTCAATCAATGTCTTTGCCTCCAATTCAGGAATTCGACCTTTCAACCAGATAAACGGTTCTACGCCCCTTTCTCAATCAATTGTCGAGATATTCTTTGGATCTCCGGGCTTTTGAAATCTCAAATCTCAAATTGACGCTCTGGATGAAATGCCCAAATTCACTTGGGATGATTTGATGCTTGATATCTTCTTCAGATGATCTAGTGGTCGAGAATCTATTTCGGCTCTCTGGGCTTCGAGAATTTAAAAACTCAAAGTGACGTTCTGGATCAGACATGCTAGATTCAATTCAGATGATCTGATGCTTGAGATCTTCTTCAGACGATCTAACAACTGATATCTACTTCGGATGATCCGATAGTCAAAAATTTATTTCGGCTCTCCGACTTTTTGGGCTTCAGGTCTTTCAAATCTCAAACTGAAAAATCTTGAAGTGAGATTTTTCCAAAGCATAACCTCCTCACATCTTTAGACCCGAAACGAATGTTGTTCATTGATCAAGATATTAGATCGATGACTCGATCTTTCTACGATGTTTCTTTGCCTTGGTTTTAAATACAACAACCCTCCATCTTTGCTTATCATATCCTTCCACTTAATTTGTTCTGATGGCTAACGAAGATTCGGATAATCAAATTCTCAAACCTTGTGCCCCGCTTATCCTATCCTTCACTTAATTTGATCTGACGACTAACAGAAATTTGGATGATTGATATATCATATCATTCATCTTATCCTATCCTTCCACTCAAAAGTGATCCAATGGTTGTCGGATATTCGGATATTCAAATTCTCAACCCTTTTGCCCCGCTTATCTTAGCCTTCCATTTAAAGTGATCCAACGGTCATGGAGACTCTCGAAGTAGATCCACAATCAAGGATGATTGCGGAAAAACAACTTGTAAGTGATTTAATTCAACACCCAAGCTCCACAATTTGAATTTGTGCATTTGTTGGTAAGTTAACCACAATCGTCGATCTTTGAAGCTATGAGATTTGATGGTCCTGACTAATTGAGGGATTGGAAATAGCAAGTAATTTAATTCTTCTTACGCTCTCTGAAATTCATCCCTGCCTTTGATCTAGCACATGCATATCAATGGTCCTGGTTTGTCCTGTGGATATGTTGATCCTAATCACGTTTTTGTACTACGCTTTCCCTTCTGAAATTTGATGTCTGCATACTATTATCACCTGCTAATTTGTATTAATTTTTCCCAAAGCGTCTTGTCCATGTGTTATTTTTCCACTCAGATTTTCAAAAAATTTCACCAGCTCTATCAAGCTCCCATCACCTGAATGCTTCACTCAATTGATCATCCAAAATAGTCATGTCCCCCATAAGTAAAAAATTTGGAGAATATCCCAAACCTATACCTAGCCTTAAGTTTATCTAAATCCCTTAGTTCCATCACCTCATTCATTTTTACCCTTATTTTCATATTCTCGTTGAAAATGAAAAATATTCCTTTTATTAAGTACCCTTATCCTATCCACAAAGTCACGTGTTAATCCTCATATGTCCAAAGTCCTTAGAAAATAGAAAAAGGGTTTTTTATTATTAATATAAATATTTTTATATTAAAATATTTATATTAATATTTAATCCAATTTTTAATTTATGGAATCACGTCAAATCATGGGCATGAATCTCAATTTATAATGTGGAAAATTCAAAGGTTGGATGGAGGGCACACATACATATTGGGGATTGAAATAGCGAGGAGGTTAATTATGTGAATGTGGGTGGGGGAAAGCTACCGTGGTTTCTTTAGTGGACACATGTTTTTACGTGGAGCATATCAGGGGTAAAAGAAGTTTGGATTAAACCACTCCAACCCAAGCCCGATGTAATAAATGCACCATTTATCATATGTTTAATGTGCAGCATTTTTCCAGGAGCGCATTTCAACAACAATTAATAAATGAAATGCCTAATAAATGAAATGCCTTCTCACGGTGAAAAGGTTTTACAGAGGCAAGATTCAAGTTTTACAAATTAAAGAAATTAATTTTTATTTCCATGAAAAATATTTAAATGGGAAGATGCACGTGAACGAAGACTTGGATAATTCTTTATCCAAAGATTTACAGGAGTAAAAGAAGAAGATAAAATGTATTTTACCAAAGACGGTAAATTGGAAAAACACACAGTAAATGTTTTTTCACAGTCAAATGGTAAATTGGAAAAAAATAACACAATAAATGTTTTTCATATGAAATGGTAATAGTAAATGTTTTTTACAGTGAAATGGTGAATTGGGAAAAACAAGACATGGTTTTAAAAGAACCAGGGGCATGACTTAAATTATGGAAATTTAATTCTACAGGATAGAAAATATTTGGGAATTATTTTTATTTCAAATATATTATTCCCAAATGTTTAATGAGAATATGGATAAATGAAATTATATTTGANAAATGCACCATTTATCATATGTTTAATGTGCGGCATTTTTCTAGGAGTGCATTTCAACAACAATTATGGAATTTCTAATAAATGAAATGCCTTCTCACGGTGAAAAGGTTTTACAGAGGCAAGATTCAAGTTTTACAAATTAAAGAAATTAATTTTTATTTCCATGAAAAAGATTTAAATGGGAAGATGCACGTGAACGAAGACTTGGACAATTCTTTATCCAAAGATTTACAGGAGTAAAAGAAGAAGATAAAATGTCTTTTACCAAAGACGGTAAATTGGAAGAAAAACACAGTAAATGTTTTTTCACAGTGAAATGGTAAATTGGAAAAACATAACACAGTAAATGTTTTTCATGTGAAATGGTAAAAATAAATGTTTTTTACAGTGAAATGGTGAATTAGGAAAAACAAGACATGGTTTTAAAAGAACCAGGAGCATGAATTAAATTATGGAAATTTAATTCTACAGGATAGAAAATATTTGGGAATTATTTTTATTTCAAATATATTATTCCCAAATGTTTAATGAGAATATGGATAAATGAAATTATATTTGAAAGAGTATGTGTGAAATTTAAAATAGAATGTGGCAGAGGAAGGAGCTGGAGCATCAGAGGAATCTGCAGGGATCATGGAACGTTTTTTTTTCTGAAAATTGTCATTTGTAATCATTGTAGAAACTGAAACGTTTCATTTCAGTTATTGTAACTGGTTGCACACTGAAGGAACTCAAATTGTATAAGTATTAGAGGTTCTGAGTGTATTAATGATGGGCAGAAGTGTAAGGGCACAATTATGATGGTTCCGGACTCTATTGTAATTTTTTTAAGACTGAATTAGATACGTATGAAAAAGCATTTTGAACTATTTATGAAAATATTCTAATGGCTATGATATGAGTTTTGTCTTCTGTTAGGACCATATATTGTACCCTTTTTGCCCATATTTTTTTGCCATGATTATACCCTTCATCACCTATATTTAGACTTATATTATCATTCCACTTGATCATTCCAAGGTAC
>JZKD02S1679122.1:184567-197799 GCA_000966675.3 Picea glauca
TGAAGTGCTTCACATTTGTTGGTCTTCCTTTCCATAGCTCGTAGGGAGTTTTATCAGTGTTGTTTCTGAGCATTACTCTATTTTGAATGTGAACTGATGTATGCACTACCTGTGTACAAAATATACCTGTCAATTTGGAATCCATTAGCATTGTTCAAGCCACTTCTTGTACTGTCCTGTTCTTTCTTTCAACAACTCCATTCTGTTGAGGTGTCCTAGCAATAGAAGATTGTCTTTTTTATTCCATGACTACTACAGTAGTCCATAAATTCATTTGAAGTGAACTCTCCTCCATTATCAGATCTCAAACATTTGATTCTTGAATCCATCTTATTTTCAACCATTTCCTTGTAGATCTTGAATTTTTCAAAATCTTCTAACTTGTTCTTGAGAAATCAAAATGTAGTCATTCTTGTATAATCATAAACTAATAACATAAAGTATTTTTCACCTTTTAAGCCCTTTTTTGTAGTTGGTCCAACTAGATCAATGTGCACAATTTATAGTGATCTTGTTGTTGAATATTCCTTTGATTTGAACCTGGTCTTTGTTTGCTTTCCTTGTTGACAATGCTTGCATAAAGTGTTGGTTGGTTTCATGATCTAGCGAATTTCTCTGACTGCTTCTTTTTTGTTGACTTTGACAAGTTTATCAAAATGAATGTGACCCATTCTTCTATGCCATAGCCAACTTTCATCTTCCTTTCCGAGACAACACTTTTCATTTCCATTTTCACTTAACACATATATGTTGTTTGAAGTTCTTGCAGTTGTACCGACCAATTTCCCTAAACCTTCTTTTCTTATCTCGCACTTTTCTTAATCGAAAGTAAGTTTATGACCTTGGTCTCACATTTGATTCACACTTAGAAGATTATGTTTCGTATCTTCTACCAATAGAACATTTTGTGCCTTTTCATTCTTGTTCCCAATTCGGACTATGCCTTCTCCAATGATTTTGGATGAATTGTCATTTCCAAAGGAGACTGATCCATTTTTTAATTTTCGTAATGTAATAAATTTGTTTTTATCACCTGTCGTTTGTTTTGAACATCCACTCTCAACATACCAACCGTGTTTCTTCTGATTAGCTTATAGAGTGATTGTGCATTCTTCATTTTTATACCGATCTTTCTTTCTTATCCATGTCATTTTCGGAGGTTCTTGTTTGTGACTGTTGTTATTCTGTTGAGGTTCTTTAGGAGGGAATGCCATTATGAAATCCTTGGCCATGTGTCCAAAATTGTTACATTTGTAACATTCCACTTCAGTGCTCAAAGATTCAAACCTGTTGTAACTTCTTCTTTGTGTGTCACTAGGTCTCCTTGAATAATCCATTTGTGTATAACTCTCAAAGTTGTTACTTTTCCTTTTGTTAGCTCTGCAATTCACAACTTTATATCCAAAATTATTACATGCATAACATAAACCAAAAAATATAGTTTGATACCTGGGAGTTGAAGATCTTCTGAAAGGAGGTTCTCTTATGAATCCTTCTTCTTCTTGAGGCCTATCTATCTGTTGTTGATTCTGAAATATGAATCTTCTTGGTGAAGGAGTGTCCATGTAATCTTCCTTATATATCTTCCTATCCTCTTTGATTGTTTCTGCCTAGCTCTTTGGATTTGTTTCTTGGTCTGTTGTTTTGGAGATTTATCCCTTTTCTATCTGATTGTATCCAAGTCCGAACTTGTCAAGATGATATTTTTGACTGTTGATAATGTCATCTAGAACTTTTGAGTTATTCTGCATATTTTTCTTTTGAATATCCTTTCTTAGCGTGACAACCTCTGCTTCTAAGTTTCCAATGATCTTGTCCTTTTCTTCTAGTTGTTCTTTGAGTGATTCTTCAATTCTTTTATTTTATTCTATTTGAACCTTCAATTTTGTGATCATTTGTTATAGTTCTCCAGTGTCCTTTTTCTTGTCTAGTTCTGCTTGCAGTTTCTTGTTTTTATTCTTTTCTCTTCTTATAAGTTCTATTGCACACATTAATTCTTCACGATAGTCAACTTCTACCTCTTCAATTTCTTCTTTGACTTCTTCACATTCTTCTTCGGCTTCTTCATATTCTTCTTCAGAGTATTCTTTGTCAAAGTCTTTTACTGCCATGAATAGAACTCTTCCTATCTCATTGTCACTAACTTCATCTTCATCTGATGATGAGATGTCTTCTTTGGTGTATAAGTTTTTCTTGAAAACTTTCTTTCTAGTTCTTTTGCCTTTATATGTGTGTTTTCCTTTTGAGTATCCTTCATCATTTCTCTTTTTCTTATGAGGACATTTCTTAGCAAAATGACCAATACCATCACAATTAAAACAAATTAAAAGGAGATTACCTATATACCTACCATTGGTTCCCTTGTTCATTATTTTGACGAAGTTGGCCACTTCTTCATCATCTTCCGAGGTGTCACTGCTCTTGCTATATTCTTCTTGTTCCTTTTTCTTTTTCTTTGATCTTTTGGATTCCTTGAAGGTTGCTTCTTTTACATCTGGATTTTCCTTCTTAGTTCTCATTTCATATGCTGTGAAGATTCCATGCAGTTCGTCCATGCTTATTGAGTCTAGATCTGATCTTTCTTCTAGTGTTGATATCTTAGGGTTGAATCTCATAGGAAGCGATCTTAGTATCTTTTGAACAATTACAGATTCTTCAATTTCTTCTCCCAATCCTATGATTACGGTCACTGTTTCATCGACTCGTAAGAAGTAGCCTGTGATATCTTCATCTTCCTTCATTTTTAGTTGTTTGAACTGACCTTTGTAAGTCTGAAGCTTTGCTTCTTTGACTTTTGTATCTCCTTCATAAATATTTTGAAGCTTGTCCCAAATCTCTTTAGCGGATTTATAGTGTGCAACTTTGGTGAATACCGTATCACTGAGACCATTCAAAAGTGCATTTGTGGCTTTGTAATTATTCTCACCGAGTTTTACTGCCTTGTCATTTGTTGGTCGAATTGTTGGTGTTGTGTATCCATCTACAATTGATTTCCAAACTTGAAATACTTGTGCTTGTATATATGTCCTCATACTTATGCTCCAAAAAGCATACTTTTGTCCATCAAACTGTGGTATTCCATTTTAATATGAGTGGGTACTCTCCATGATCTACCTTTCATTGGTTAAACTGATTTCTGAAGGAACCTGCTCTGATACTAATTGTTGGATTACTGAGAGGGGGGTTGAATCAGTAATAGAGAAATTTAATCCTTTGTAACCATATAATCCAAGTGTTATATCAATGAAGCATTATCATCCAATAACTACAGAGTAAATAAGAAATGAACAAATGAAAAAACATACACATACACAATACACCAATGTTTTACGTGGAAACCCAAATCTGGAGAAAACCACAGAATGTTTTTTCTTATATGTCTTGAAGAATTACATTCATTGAAAGCACCAACTTCCTTTGTTTTCCAGCTGCAACTGGAAGGAGGCTCCAACCCCCTAGTTTCTCAGGCTACAACCTAAAGGAAGCTCCAACTCCCCAATTCAAGCTTTTAATGGGGTAGCCTCGGACCACCTGGTGATATAATCTATGGTTGTTATGATGTATTTATGTTGCTGCAAGGATACCGTATTGATTGGGCCTATAATATCCAGGCCCCGCTACTGAAAAGAGGAGTCTACCGAGACGGGTTGCAATGGGAATGCTAGTTTTTGTATCCGTCCAGATGCTTTTTGACAAATCACACAGTTGCGACATAAGGCATGAGCATCTTTGAAAAGAGTAGGCCAGTAATAACCTGCTCTTAATACTTTGTGGGTGGTTGTGTCTCCACCAAAATGCCCACAAGCTTCCCTTGCATGTAACTCCAATACGAATTTTTCTGCTTCATCTTTTTCAAGACAACGCATAAGTATTCCATCAAATTTTTGGTGAACAAAAATACCATTAATCAGCTGAAAAAAGAAGATTTTAATCTTAGTGCTCTCCTTTTTTTAGGATCAAGGTGACATGGATCTGATCCATCTATAAGACAAAATTTTATTTCGTCGTACCATGAACCAACAATCTTTTGTGCACAACAGATTTGATTTTGATAGTGTTGATCTGGATTTAACATATCATTTTCATTTTGCTATCCTACAGCTGAATCAACAACCAACTTGCATAAACCTTGGCCTCTAACAATTTGTGCTGGGGTGATTTCTATGTCATATTCTTGTAAGGATGTGACCCAGTTTGCCCTTTTTTCGCCTAGTTCTTTCTGTACTAACAAATTTTTGATAGTCAGATAAGGGACAATGATTTTCGTCCTAGATTTCAACAGATAGGATCAAAAGTGTTTTACCTCTTTAAAAATAGAATAATCTTGTTGATCTACTACAGGATAATTAGGTTCAGCTCCCTTGAAGGCTGAGCTCATAAAGGCAATTGAGACTTCATTATTTTCAGCGTTCTTTTGAGTTAGGACAGCAGCGTAAGATCGGTCAGAGGCAAACGTGTAGAGGGTGAAGTCTTGTGAAAAATCAGGGCTCATTAGAGAAGAATCATCTATTATGGCCTCTTTTATTGAATCAAAAACCTGACTTTCTAAAGGTCCCCAATGATACTATACATCCTTTTTTATTAAGTTTTGTAATGGTCTCACCATTTCTGAAAAGCTGGGGACGAATCTCCTAACAAAGTTTATCTATCCTAAGAAGGATTGCATGGACATTTTTGATGAGGGAGGGGGGAGTTTTGAAATGACTTGGGTCCTTTCAGGGTTGATAATCATCCATTCATTTGATACAATGAATCTGAGGAGTTTACTTTGTTTTACTACGAAGACAGATTTTTTAGAATTTAAAGAAATACCATACTTACGACATCGTTGTAGAACATATCTTAAATGAGCTAGATGATCTCCTTTATTTTTTGAGAAGACAGTGATGTCATCTAGGTAAACTACTACAAATTGATTGATTAAGCCACAGAAGGTGATATCCATCTCTCTCTAAAAAGTGGCACCGGTGTTTATGAGCCCAAAGGGAATTTTTCTATAAGCGTAGGTGCCCCATGGGGAACGAAAAGTAGTTTTGAGCTGGTCTAGGGCAGACATAAGGACTTGGTTATACCCTGAAAAACCATCCAACAAGGATAATATTTCAGAGCCAGATACTTTTTGAAGGATCTGCTCCATGGGAGGAACAAGGTAGTTGTCTTTATCAGACACTCGGTTAAGATTTCGAAAATCGACACATAGTCAGATTTCACCACTCTTCTTTCTGATAGGGACGAGATTAGAGACCCATTGTGTGTGCCTTACTGGGAATATTATTTTAGTGTTCAGGACTTTGTTTAATTCCTTCTTTACTGTTGGTTCGATTTTGGGTGCATCTTCCTTAACTTTTGTTGAGAAGGTTGGGTCTGGGGTTTCATGGGAATAAAGTGTTGTATGATGTTAGGATCAAAGGTTTTTAGGTCGTCGTATGTCCAAGAAAAAACATCTTTGAATTCCTTAAACAACTTAAAAAATGCTACCTTTTCTTACTCAGAACACCCCAACCCCAGATTAATGCACCGTGGGTTGTCTTTAGTTCTCAAATTTACTTTTTCATGTGTCAAGGAGGAACTATTCGTTTTACAATTCACTGATTTTTTGAACTTATCGTGAAGATCATAAAAAATTTCTAACCTAGCCATAGATTTCGAGATAGAGTTTACCATGTTTGATGTAGATTCTAGGGATCTCGGATCTGGTATTACCGTAAAGTCGCGAAGATTTTTGTCATGGGTACCTTCGTCGATCATTGTGCCATGAAAAATTTCTTCCCTATGCAGAAAACTTATGATCTGTTGATCATCATCGAAGACTCTCCAATTTGTGATATGTCCAAGACGGACAGTCTAAACAACAGTTCAACGGAAAATGCATTCGGAGATAGGCCTTCTTCAGGAAAAAGTTTTGAGGCGACGTTAGCTAAAAAATCGACCTTAGAGTTATTTAATCTAGGAATAGAATTTATGTTAAAAGAATAAAACTTGTTCATCAAATTCCATACCTCAGTTTGATAGCTTTTAAGGTGTGGAGATAAACAGTGGATAGAATTTTTTACCTATCTAACCACGATTTCTGAATCACCAAAAATAGTCAAATTCTGAATGTTTAAATCTAGTTCTTTTCTGAGACCTTGCAGGAGTGCCTCATATTCGGCCGTGTTGTTTGTACATTTGAATTCTAACCGGAAAGAAATCAAAGTATTGCTACCTAATAGATCGATGAGCATGCACCCCGCACTAGCTCCTTCCTTAGATTTTGACCCATCGAAGTAAAGAGACCATATTTGATTTTTGTCAGGTGCATGTGACCATTGAGAGAAGGTTGTTGACTGTGTGCATGTCATAATTTCAGATTGTTGTTCCGGGTCAGTGATGGTAGAAGTTTTAGCCATGAAACTGCCGAAAAAAGTGTCCATCCCCTGTATTTCAGGCAAATTGGTAGATGCAATGAATGGTTCATTGGGATCATTTAAATCAGTTACCATGAACTTCAAATAACATTCACGATTTACCTTGATTATGTTAGGCTTTCCATTCTCGAGCAGCCACAAGTGAGACCAATCTGTTGCAAAATATCCATGTAATTGTTCGGACCAATCTCTACTTAAAAACAAACCATATACTTCTGGGATATCTACAACAATGATATCAATCACTTGATGGACTTTAGGATTAGATGATAATATGATAATCACATTTTTTAATTCGCCTATCACTTTAACACTAGTTCGATCAAGCTGGATAATTTTCAAGCTGAACGGTTGAACTTCAACATTAATTTTTTGATAGACAGACCAAGGCATTATGTTAGATTATGCACCTAAATCTACCATACAGTTATGTACATTCCTATTGAAAATTTCAAAAGTCAACAAAAAGGGAGGGACATTTTTGCTAGTATCAACAGTAGAAGTTTGTTGTTTTCTAATCGCAGCCCCTGAAACTAGTTTATCTACATTTGTTAGACTATTTACAGGAAGGTATCTTTTATCATGAGGTTCGGATGTCATTTTGGCGGAGGCCTTCTGAGGAGTTTTGGGGCTATTTTCAACATCTTTGTTTCTGTTCGGATTGTTGTTTTTGCTATTTTCCACAATATTCTACAACATCTTTTGCAAAAGAAAAGGGAATTTAAATCATTCGTAAATAGAAATGTTAACCCTAAGTTTCTTTATATCCTCAATCAAATCATAATCTAAACTTGGGTTTTCTAAATTCTGTTTAGTCTCAATTGATTTAAACTGTTTTGGAGGCACAGTAGTTGCAATTTCAGAAGAAGGTTTATTTGTTGTCTTGCTCCTGGTATTATAAGGATGCACTATTTCGAAATTAGCTTGAAAAATGTTATACAAAAAATGTCCGAAAATCTTTCGAGAGGATTCATCTTATTCTACTGTCTCTTGTTCAACTACTTCTTCAGGAATCTCGGGAGGAATCAAGATATCATGTGCTTCTAGGATCGTTTGAATAGAAAATTGTAGGCTTTCTAGATTTAGGCCTTTAGAATTTGAGTTACGTCAGTTTGTGGGAAAAGGATTCCTAAAAGGGGGTTTGTAAGGCCCTTTGCTTGAAGAAGCTTCTTCAGTGATGCGAGTGCGAGTAATAACCTCTGACACCCGCTCACAGGACCGTTCAATCACCTCATTCGAGCCGAATTAGCTCTTTTGATTCCTTTGTGGAATCTATGCTAAAAACTCGATCCATGGGTCCTTAATTCACCCACACAACTTTTATACACTAATCCATGATCTTCCCCGACTCAGTTTTGGGTTTCGGGGTTTCGTCATCCCCATCGTCAAGAGTTCCTATCCTTTTGAACTCCTGACCTCCGATTTTCCGATGTGCTCCTCTACTGCCTTAGCCCCTCCTGGCTAGGCTCTCTAGTCCATATGACTAGTCCTCGTAAGACCACGGTCTTATCTCCTTATCGAGATTCGTGGTTTCGGTCATCGTAATGCCAAAATGAATAAACCCCACATCCACCGGATTCTCGATATCCCGATCTTCGATATGACGTCAGCTAACAATCCCTGTCTGCCTCTAGCACGATCAATGGCCGTGATCGCCTATGAAACCGATGGCTCCAGATCTTCCTTGGGGTTTCATGAATTCAAATGCCGAAGTGATTTTGCCCTTGATTTCCCCGATCTCTCGAAAGTTGATTCTCCGCTATGCTGACAGCTGGCCCCTCGATGGCGCTTCCCTCCTTGTCGGGGTTTCGTACCTCGCGATTCCAAAATGCAATGACTTCTTCTCCATGGAACCCACGATTTCTCGATTCTCGAAATGTCAATGGCCGACCTTCCTTTTCAGGAAATCTCCTGGGTGCTCTGATTTCCTCCACGTATCCTCCTCTAATGGACGGTCTTGATCGCTCCTCGCAATTTCGAGACTTTTGTTACCCCGATGACAAAAATCCTCTGTCAACTCAAAACCCTGGTATCCGATGCACAGACGGGTCTCCGATCTCAGCCACGTGTATCCACAAACGAACGGTCCAGATCACTCCTGAGACTTGTACCATGGAAATCCCCGATCTCATGTCCTCGAGACTCTCGATTTCACGAACGTTGATATCCCTATACCTTCGAAATTCACCTCTATGAACCAGTGCTCGGATCTTCAGAATGGTTGATCACGTGACACACGTCCTTCTTCAGACGGACGGCTGCGATTCTTTTGTTGTTTCGGGACTTGAAATGTCCCAGCTTTCTCGACCTCAGGACCTCCGATATCCCAAGTGTCAATATCCCAATGCCCAAATTCCCTTTGGGAATTTCTCCTCTCCTTTCGAGGGCTTAAACCTTGTGCAGTTTCTGGTCGATCCAACGGCTGACGGGTAACTATGTGAACATCCAACGATCCACAATTTTCCCTTTTGTGCACCTCTCCTGACACTCCCTGGACGTGAAATCTTCAACGGTCTAGATCTCTTCTCTCTGGTTGATCCAACGGATATTGTTGGTTCCTCCTAAGCTTACGCATTTCTTCCCAGATTTGGGAGAATGTCCAAAAGCCAAAGGCCTCAAACTTTTGCTTCCTTTCTCCTCTGCAAGCTCTATGAATTTTAGTCCTTGCCTGCATTCTCCATGATGTTGTTCCTCCTGAGATTTTACTTCTGAATCCCCAAGGGATTCTTAGACTTATGCACCTCTGCAGAGTCTTCACGCACACATTGTGCTATCTCTCCTAAGCTTCTCACACGCTCAGACCCCTAAGAAATTTTGTCCTTCATTCTTCTCCTGCAGATGGAGAATGTAATGCCCTCCAGGCTATATCTCTGCTCAAGCAACCTCTTGCTGAGTCTGCAGGGTGTTCAGCAATCCTGCAAATATCCCTCAGTGGACTCTTCCTTCACAATATAGAAATCAAAGAGTTCTCTTCTTTTGTGCCTGTTTGCACACTTACTCAATGCCCACCTGGCATAGTATCTTCTCCCAGAAATTCCAGTAGTTATGTTTCCTTCTCGCTATGCCTATCTACACACTGTCTCCATGCCCTCCTGGCAGAGTGTCTTCTTCCAGAACTTCCAGCAGTTTTGTTTCCTTCTACGCACCCTATGCGCCTGCTCAATGCCCACTTGGAAAAGCTTCACAGAATCCACGGCAAAATTCTATCTGCACACTGTGTCTCTCATACACAGCCTTGCCTCCAAGGTATTCAACAACCTTGAGATCTTTCTCCTGAGTTGTTGATTCCAGTTCCTGTGCCGCAGAACATATTTGTCTGAACCCGCAGTATTCAGAAGTGCAACCTCTGTGCACGGCTATCAGAACCCTCAGTGTCCTGTCACACCCTCCTGGTGTGAAGCCTCAAATACCTTCACCTGAAATCAGACACACTCCTGTAAATGAAAACCTATAGCATACATAAAGAACACACGCATACATCCACATAACACACAGTAATGCAGGAAAAACTGCTCTTTTTGTATTAAATGGCAAATTCCTGTATTTACAATTAGTTCCTGAGCACGACCTGTAACAAGGTCTCGGATCTTCTCTTCTTCTCTCTACTCGTAGGTCCTCTATTCTATCTCTACTAAAACTACTTCACCTACCAACATGAGATATGAAATATCTTTTACCTGAGGGGGATTTTCAAGCTTTTCCCTCTAACCTACCTACCCTATTCAATTGCAATGAATGGGCTGTCTAGTCCAGCATTTGGATCTAGATCTCAGCCATACAAACATTAAAGGCCGATATACCTAATGCCTGCACAAAGGAATGACTCTATGGCTCAACATCCTACAACATTTAATTACATTCAATTCATATTTTAAATGAGGTTGCACCTCTCTCATCAACTTTGAATGCACGCGCTCGACGTGGCTGGCTGGCTGGCTGGGTCACATGGAGAGATGCTCATGCATCATACTCCTCAGCTGCAAAATTCATGAGATCCTGCTCATGATCTTCCCATCTCAGCTGTGGGAATCCTCCTGGATCCCAAATCATCCTCTAGAGTTGTTCATCCGCTCCATTCTGTTGTTTCTTCTGCGCTACTGGTGCTTCTGCTTCTCTTCTGTTCAGCTTCTCCTCGCCTGCAGTTTCTGCTAATCCCAAAATCAGCCTTTTGATGTCTTCTATCACTTCGTCCAGCTGCTCCAGTGGTTGGATCTATTCATGTAGTCTCCCTAGCTGCAAAACTTTTCTGCACATGGGAAGATCATCATGATCTCCCATGCTTTCTTCATCAGTCTCCAACTTTACCTGTTGGATGTGCACGCCCTGCACCTTCACCCTTTTCCATAGGGATTCTATCTGTTCCCACAGATCAACAAAACAAATGATGTATGCCTCTTCTTCTTCTTCTTCTGCAAACTCCCATGTTGCAGTCTTTTCAGCTTCCTGGCTGAAAATATTGAGCCATTCCTCAAAATGCTCATCATCCTCTCCTGCTTCTTTTGCTGTCAGCTTCAGTGCTACAGCTTCCTCAGCTCACTGGCTGAATGCATTGAGACACTCCTTTGAATGCTAATTTTCTTCTTCGTTGGCTTCTTCTTGGGCAGTTTCAAACACATGCTCCAATTCTTCTTCTTCCCTGACAGTCACAGCTGACTGTTCTTCTGTTGTTGCTGCATCTGCAATATAGACTTCCGCCTCCTCCTGGGAAAATAGTAGGAATACCTGAATTCCCCCAATCATTAGAAGGTCCTTTAGATCCTCCTCTTCTTTCAGCTGCACATGCTGATCCAAACTCCCCTCTAAGCTCATCTGCTCTGTCATCTCCTCAGGCTGATTCCAACTCATCAGCTCATCCCTGCCCACATGGAAATATGGGATCTGTTCACTGCTCTCCTGGCAAATTATGAGATCAACTGATCCCATCTTCATCAGCACTCCTTGTTGAATTGAACTCACCTTTGAGTCCATGAGACTTTCAGATAGTATCAAATGCTCATCTCTACCCACCTGACAATCCGAGATGCTTCTGTTGCCCTCCTGGCAGTCCATGGAATCAACTAATTCCATCTCTGTTTCCTTGCCCACCTGGAAAACTGGAAACCTTTCGTTGCCCTCCTGGCAGTCTGTGAGATCCTGCAGTGACCTCATATCATTACCCAGCTGGCAATGTGAAATTCCTCAGCTGTCCTCCTGACAGTCTCTGAGATCCCGCAGCGATCTCAACTCATTTCCCACCTGGAAAACTAGAATTTCTTCTCTACCCTCCTAGCAGTTCTTGAGATCCTCAGCTGATCCCAATTCATTCTTAGCATCATTGAGACCTCTCCCAGTCTCTAGTTCACACACCTGAACCATTTCCTCTTCTGGTCCATTGAGGCTTTCAGCATACCTCAACCACCCTCTTAACAACCTACTCTTCCTTATGACCATCAGCTCCTTGACTGGCCATTTTTCTTTTGGCTCCTTCATGGGCCATTCGGGCATCCATATCGACCTCTTATCCTTCCGCATCCATAGTTCGAGATTTTCTATGTCTGCCCTTATTTCAGCAAGCTCTTTATCCATTTCTGTAAGCTTTTATTCCTTGCTCTTCCTCCCAGCATGCCTATGGCCTTCAAAAATCATGGTGATTTTTCTGTCTACTCTCCTAACAAACCTGTTGTTGTCACTCTGCACTAAGAGTGTTTCTAGATTCATCCTACAGTCTCCCTGATTGTCTTCTCGATTGTTGCCTACCTGCAAACAACCACCACAGAGTCTCCAGTGCTTTGTCTTCCTTTACCTTCACGCTCCACCTAAAATATACAGATGAAATCAAGCTCTGATACCACTTGGTGCAGGCGCGAGTAGTAACCTCTGACACCCGCTCACAAGATCATTCAATCACCTCATTCAATATGAATTATCTCTTTCGATTCCTCCATGGAATATCTGCTAAAAACCCGATCCACAGGTCCTTAATTCGCCCACATGGCTTTTCTACACTAAGTTGTGATCTTCCCCGACTCCGTTTTGGGTTTCGGGGTTTCGTGATCCTCGTCGTCAAGAGTTCCTGTCCTTTTGAACTCCCTGTTATCCACAAATTTGGTCATTGTGACGATGTCATGATGATATCATGATGATGGAAAATCAATATCTTTACCAAGAATACTTTCCTGAGAAAAGTTACAGTTGTCTTCTTCCAGAATTCACATTTTGAAACATGTTCGCAGGCTACTTATATATTCATCTGCGAGAATACCTGATTCCCGCAGGCTACCTTAAGCTGGGGTGTGAACTTCTCGCACTGTACTCATGGTTAGGGTGCGAACATGCTCTTAAAGGAGAAAAATATAAATATCTTGAATCTTCTAGAAGGGAATCTTCTAGAAGGATGAGTTGGCTTTCGAGTGGTTATTCAAGTACTGGAATTCCAGATATCTTGGGATCATTCCCTATCCAAGTAACTAATCTATCTCTTCCTATATATTGAGGAGATTTCTCATGGAAAGGGTTAAGTGGAGCAAGCAGCAAGTTAGCAAGAGATTGATTAGAAAATCAATGCAAGACTGTATGGAGGACTGATGCTACAGCAGCAAGAGACAACAACAAGGTCATCACAAGTAGTTGATTTTCTTCATGCATGAGCAAGTGTGTGTGTCAGAGCTAGAAGCCATCGAAAGGAGAACTATGACATCAAGGCTCAGGTTGTAAGTTTCACTTTCAATTAGTTTAATACAGCAATATGTCCCTTTCCCATAAATATGATGTCACTTTATTACATAATTCCTTGATCATATGTATAGACTAGTCATTGAATAAGTTAATCTGCCTTTACTTCGATTG
>JZKD02S1679122.1:202227-216190 GCA_000966675.3 Picea glauca
ACAATTTATTTAACCGAAATATGATCAATAACTTTATATACAATCTGTGCAAAAACACTAGTTTTAATCTAAACTCGTAAAAATCAAATGTAAATTGGTTCCTTTAACAACAATAATAAAGAAAGTGAAAATACTACCTAATTTTTTGGTTTGTTTTCTTAGATGTATACACTCATGACATCACACATTAAACTTCCTAATTGAACAGAAAATAATAGATAGTAGAAAATGTTCTATATAGAGAAAACTTCTATATTCAGCAAACTAACGAAATCAAATAACAGGCTAACCTATTATTGCATCCAATGTCTGTTCAATATTGAATATCCGACCACCTTTATCTGAGAGGTGAACCTGCAACAGATCTTAAGATTTGCTCCGAAAAAAAAAAAAATAATGCACTGGAGATGAAGTTTTGATAACAAAACACAAAAGGGACATAGTTATAGTGATCTAATGATTTACAAGTAATTACAACGAGATAAATCTTCCTGTAAGAACTTCCATACAGACATTCAACATAAATTAGAGATGAATCTACTAATTTAAATAGGATAGATGATCACTGTGTATATATAGTATCTGAAACATGAGATATGGGAAGAAGATAAAATGAATCATTTCAAATGGTAATAAATCATGACAAAGAAAGAAATCACCATCTATTATCAAATTAACATACACATAACCTGCATCAAAACATCATACAGAAAAGCTAAAGCTATAACCTGTATTCTATTTCATTCAAGTCTGCGATAAAAACGCCCATACTCTTGCCCCAAGCTAAGATGATGAAATGTTTACAAAATGATATGTTTATATAGGTTTTAGGAACATAATTGTTTCCTGTTCATAGGATCAAATTGGTTTCAAAAAAATAGAAGGGGGATGCAACCACTCTGATTTCACTAGATATCAAAAAACTACCAAGAGTCTAATTTTGTTTACTCAAAACACAAAATAGATATGGTTGAGAGATCTTAAAAAGTGCCTCATATCATATTTGAAATGATGGGCTCCTTAATTATCCTAAAAACAAATAAAATAATAAGATCTCAGATATGTTTTCTGTCATCAAATCAAACAATTCGAATTTTCTTAACTGGCTACAGAATCTTGCGATTCTGTAGCTAGTTATAATAGGAAATGCAATCTTATTTTACTGAATAAACAAAACAACCTAATATTAATAATAAATATAGTTTATTCAATCAAAACAAATATCCTAACTTAAGAATGACAATAATCATGCTAACAAAATCATACCTCTAATCAAAAAAACAAATCATGTCAAGAAAATTTGGAATTAACGATGGTTGTAGCTGCCTCTATGTTTTTGAAAATCACATGACCTGTAGTTTTCAAACACTTCTCCTTCCCTTGGATGATGGATTCAAGTCTGTTGTTTTCGTTTGTCAATCTCAACTTGGTCTCTTAAAGACTTGATTCGTGACTGTAGCAAGGGGACATCGGTGTAGTATCTGTCGATCCAGGTTCGGCACACATCACATTGTGACTGTAAGGAATTTGCATTAGAACGAACAACATTGTAGGTCGGAGAATCCTCCATGTGGATGGTAGATTTATCACAGAGCTAGATACCAGGGAATTCTGGGTTATTTTTCAAACGAGGAGGCATATTATCGACATAGTTATAAGGTTGGTCAGGGTATAGCCTGAATGACATGGGGGCCTCTTCAGCAAGGAATTTGTCAATTTATGAGTCTAAGCCTTCGCTCATTCAATCATGTTGATCATTTTTGCATGGGGTTTTGTTTTATTTAGAACACTTCGATAAATTAATCGACCAACTCTTTTGTTTTTGAAATTAACATCAACGTTGCCTTTTAACTTCTTTCCTGTAGGTTTCTTCATAGTTTTAGTACAATCCTTTGGATGTGTGACTGGTTGACTGTCCTATTGAATGTCCTTAGGGTAGCTCGAGAGTTCATTGTTAGGGGAAATATCACAAGGCTGGACAGGTGGGGGAGAGGTCGTTGGGTTTATAAGAGTTTTCTCGATGACTGGCTTATCAACTTCTCCCAACTCAGGGTTGCCAAAACCATTTCTTGTAATGAACGAATCCCAACAGTCATTTTGTGACTTTAAATGGTGCATGAGGATGATTTTAATGAGGACATGGTGAAACAAACTTGAATCTGACCTCTATTTCCTAAATCTTTTTCTCATTTTATACAGACTTCTAAGTAGATAATAAGGCATATTCAATGGAAAATGAATAAAACTCATAAGCAGGAATAAATGATAAAGGAAAACAAGTATGAATCGTCCCTCACATGTGATGAATTTATTCACTACAGAAAGTAAATCATGCCACCTAGGTTTCAAAAATAAAATTGGCATACCTCGATCACAGCTGGTTATTTTTCGTGAGGTAAATAGTAAAGTCCAAGGGACTTCCTCCACTTTCGCATTTTTAAACCATTTTTGACCAACCGTTGGTAATCTCGTGGCTTGAATTAGGAACTCTTCGATTACTTCCAATTGCACATCACCTATTTTTTCCCTATAGCCATCAAAGGTTAAGGCAAAATCTTGGGCAACCTGAAGATTAAAACCCTGAAACTTTTCGATGAAAATACGCCAACCATTCCTTTCCAAATATTCCCTAGCATTATCATATGAGAGCAGGGTTTGGATGTCGTTCGGTTCAACCCTTACCACTAAATCCATACTAAATGGAAGGGTGATTAATGCAAAACACACAGGTAGGGTTTGCAAAAATGAAACAGGGCCATAGCCCCGAGCCTTATCAATACATGCTGTGATGATTCAAATGATGGGCAAGGTGTTTAATCAAAACGCGTGTGAAGGGTTTTGTGAAACCCGAGACCACACTAACGAGTAATGGAATCCTATACATTGTATGCCATCTTGGCATTGGGTACATGCTAGGACCAGAGTACTCTGAAAACATAGTGCGCACATCATAGTTTGATTGCAAAGTAAGGTAGGTTTCCAAAATCGAATAGTCCAAAGTTTCATGAAAGAAATATGATAAAAAATCAAACCAAAATCCATACAAAAAAATATTTAATATCAAATGGTGGGGTCTTTCATTCATACAACCATAAATCTCTTAGGCATGCTTAGAATCGAAAGGGTCAGAAATAAGGAGAGCAACATGCTCATAGCAAGAAATCACAATTCTATAATAAACCAAATTCTTTCAATGAAATTTTAAAACATAATAGTAACGATAGTTGCGAGTTTTCGTGCTTTCAGTCATGAAAACGAAGCATGAATAGATGATAGCTAAAATGTGACGATTTACAATTGTCATTTAGAGAAACGCTCATAAAGAGTAATAAAATTTCATAGACCTTGTGTAGGCATCTTATAAAAATAATAGTCACATAATCGCTGCCAACAGATGGGAAACAAGGAAACTAGACGTTTTAGAGAAAAAGCAAGTCCCTCTGGATCTGGAAGATCCTCAGATGACAAAATGGATGACATGGCTAGGATAATAAAAGAACTATCAAACAAAATCTATAGAATGGAGCTAGATCAATCCAAAGTCGATCAATTCATTAAGACAGATTTCAGGAGAAACCCCAATCCTTAGTTCCAACCAAGAGAAGTTAAAAACAAAGACAAAAAGATCCAAGCACCTCTGAAAAATGAAAATTTTATAGGGGGAAATGATATGCAAGAGTTCTAAGACTTGGAAGAAGACGTAAACAACTTAGGCAACGACTATGTACAACCTCACTTAACCAAAGAAGATTATGAGATGTCCCTGAACATAGAATAATCATCAGTCGAAGATGAAAATGGCGTTGATGACTTCACTTACCAAGGAATGGCTGAACTCTAGCACAAGTACAGTCTGAGACCCAAAATCAAACCTGTGTCAACTATGCAACATAAGAAAATTTTGCCTAGGGACGAAATCTACAAGCCCATCGAGAAAGAGATCGTCGTGTGACATAAGATAGGGTTAGATTCGCAGAATACTAACGTAAAAGTTGCCAAAGCCCAATCGAGAAAAAATAAGGCAGCTGAAATGAAGACACCCGAAACTAGAAACACTGAAATTAAAATATTGCTACTAAATAAAATGGATAGGAAGGAGCTCGAGGTTTCAGCCAAGGAAATGGATAAAAACGTGGGATTTTTCTGCCTAGAAAGCGAGATAAAAAAAGATAAAGATACCCATACCTTTGGTCGAGTTGGTGAAGAATCCTATGTACCGAAAATAAATAACCAAGATGATAAATTTTTTAGATCTGGAGAGCCACTCCGATGTGATAAATCTGGAAGATGACAAGCCTAATATCACTTTTGGTCCACATTTTGAAGGCGCCAGAGATAGTGTCACCCCTTTCTATATTACCCTGAAGGTGCATGACTAGTTGTTGCATAATTGCATGCTAGACTCCAAGGCCTCTCATAATGTAATGCCAAAATCTATTATGGATAGACTAGGCCTTGAAATCACCAGACCCTATGGAGATCTTTACTCGTTCGATTCAAGGAGAGTTAAGTGCATGGGAATGATCAAAGATCTAGTAGTCACCCTCGCACGGATTCTAGTGAAAAATGTCCTAATGGATGTAGTTGTCACTGATATACCCCTGAAGTATGGTTTATTGTTATCTAGATATTGGGGAGCCAAGCTTGGGCAATCCCTTCAGCTAGATATGACCTACGCCACAGTCCCTATTTTTGGTGTACAGTTCACACGGTTATACAAAGAAACACGTTTAGCATATACGGTAAGCGATCCACAGAATCCTAACAATTACCCAGTTTACATCGTCGATCAAGACCTGGGAAATTGTATTATTTCCTTTGACGATACTGAAGAAAGTTGTGCAGAAGAAGGTGACACCGATGAAATCGGAACCAAAAAGACAACTAAAAATATGCACAGCACTGGAACTTGGAAAATGTTCTTTGATGGAGCTTCATCGTGTGAAGGAGCGGGCACGGGAGTGCTTTTCGTAGCACCTAAAAATGAATTCATCATCCCTTTCTCCTATAGGCTACAATGGGACGTAGACTGCACAAACAATGTTTGCGAATATGAAGCTCTAGTCCTGGGTCTGGAAGCTGCCAAGAAGCTGAACATAAGGAACTTGGAGGTCTATGGAGATGTTGAACTAATTGTGAAGCAGGTAAACCGGCAATATCAGGCCAAGCACCCGAGACTGAGGTCTTACAAAAATTGTGCCTGGGATCTAATGGAAAATTTATTTTCATCGGTGAAGGTTCATTTCATCCCACGAGCTGAAAACTAGCAAGTCGATTCACTGGGCAAAGAAGCTTCGACTTTTGTACCCCCTACCGTTTTCAAATTAAAATACCACATAGAGGTAAGGCACAGACCATCCATACCAAACAACATACAACATTGGCAGGTATTTGAGGATGATGAATAGATCAGAAAGTTCCTGGAAATGGTGAGTGATTTCTTCGAAACCCACATTGACCAGGAGAACCAAAACAATCATACTTGGATTATGCAGGAAGGGGAAGAGCCCCAGGAGTTCCAAGAAAAAATTGCAAATCATCGCCTGCTAGTGTTAAAAAGTAATCAGATACCTAAGGACCTGATACCTCTGGAAAGGTTGTTTGATCAAAATGACATGCCTTTGAAGTCCACCTTGAAGCTCCAACTAGAGGAGGTCGAAGACTACGACGTGGGCACCACCAAAGAGCCTAGAATAGTGAAGCTATCAAAGTACCTTCCTCCTGAGATAAAAAGAAAGTATAAGGACTTACTGGGGTGGTATAAAGATGTTTTCACATGGTCTTACAAGGAGCTCAGAACCTATGATACCTCGGTAATCGAGCACAAGATACCTTTGAAACCTGGTGTTAAGCCCTTTAGGCATAAGATTAGACAAATCAACCCCATTTTGCTACCTGTGGTCGAAAGATAAGTGAAAAGGTTGTTAGATGAAAAGAATATTGTACCTCTCAGGTACTCTGACTAGGTGGTGAATTTAGTCCCAGTTTGGAAGAAAAGTGGGGAGATTAGGTTGTGCGTAGACTTTAGAAATCTAAAAAAGTCTTCCCTCAAAGATAACTATCATCTACCCAAAATGGATCACGTTTTGGAAAAAGTAGTCGGGGAAAATAAGATGTCGATGATCAATGGGTTTTCTAGTTATAATCAAATTGTCATCAATGAACATGATAAAGAAACAACAGATTTCACCACCTCTTGGGGAACATTTATGTATGAAAAAATGCCTTTTGGTCTGATGAACACAGGCGCTACCTTCCAGCGTGCTATGGAAATTGATTTTATCGGTGGAAAGGATAAATTCGTGGTTATCTACCTCGACGACCTGACTGTCTTCTCCAAATCCAACGAAGACCATTTGTTGCCCCTGAAGCAAACATTTGAAAAATGTTGAAAATTTGGTTTGTCTTTGAACCCCAAGAAGTCTCACTTCGCTATGCAGGAAGGTAAACTCTTAGGCCACATTGTATCTCGGGACGGAATCAAAATCAACCCTAAAAGGGTGGAAGCTATAGATACTATAAATATTCCTAGGATTACAAAAGAAATTCAGTCATTTTTAGGAAAAATAATTTTTTTGAGAAGATTTATCCCAAACTTTGTTGAAATCGTGAAATTGATCATAGATATGCTCAAGAAGAACGGTGAAGTGAAATGGATGTTGGAGGCTAAAGTGTCACTTGCACGCATCAAGAAAGTTATCAGTGAAGCTCCTGTATTAGTGAGCCCTGATTACCTAAAGGATTTCTTGATTTTCTCGTTCACATCCGAACACACAGTGGCGACAATACTCCTCCAAAATAATGAAGAGGGTTTCGAGCAACCAATAGCATTATTTAGTAAAAGTATTAGAGATGTTGAACTGAGATATGATATAATGGAGAAACAAGTGTATGCTATGGTTAAGGCTTTGAAGTCTTTTAGAACTTATGTGCTACACTCCAAGGTAATCACATACGTTCCCACTAGTTCTGTGAAGGATATATTGGTCCAGCCTGACAGTAATGGTAAGAGGGGTCAATGGCTCGCTAAAATCAAAGAGTTCAACCTAGAGGTAAAACCGACGAAAATAGAAAAGGGACAAGGTTTGGCTAAGCTCTTGGCAGAATCAAATTTTAGAGTGCTCGGAATAAATAACCTGCAAGGATATGAGGGACAGGGGGATGTAAACGAGCCGACGACTAGATAGAAATCTCCATAATCGAAGAGAAGTTTGTCTTATCAGATTGGTATAAATATATAGTGGCTCACCTACTGACCCTAAAATTCCCTAGCAATCTATCTCTAGCTAAGGCCAGGACACTAAAGATGCACGTGGCGAAGTACTGCATATCCGAAAGTCAACTATATTGGAAGGACCCCTTATATTTCCTACTGGTTTGTTTGGTAGAGTCAGAAACAAAGGGGGTCATAAGAGAGTTCCACTAAGGTGTGTGTGGAGGGAATCACGCCTGGAGGGCAATAGCATATAAAATCCTAAGGGCAAGATATTATTGGCCTAAACTTTTTTCAGAGGTCAACATCAAATTCATACGCTGCAACCCTTGCCAGTTGTTTGCAGGAAAACAAAAGCTCCCAGTGCTACCTCTGGCTCTTGTCAAAACTGAAACCCCTTTTCAACAATGGGGGTTAGATTTTATAGGTGAAATCAACCCACATTCCAACACTCAACACAAATGGATCCTCACCGCCACAAATTATTTCACCAAATGGGTGGAGGCTATTCCCACTAAGAAGGTGACCGATTCGGTGGGGATAGATTTCCTAGAAGAGAGCATACTATCCAGGTTCGGTTGTCCCCAAAAAATAATGACGATAATGCCCAGGTGTTCAAGTCTATTACTATGGTCAGCTTCTGCCAAAAATATAACATAGTATTGGGAAACTCCACATCATATTATCCTCAACATAACGGGTTAGTTGAATCATCAAATAAGAGTTTGATTACCATAATTAAGAAGGTACTGAGTGAAAACAAAATATCTTGGCATGTACACTTAAAATACACCTTATGGGAAGACCAGATAGGTACGAAGAAATCCATTGGTACTTCTCCTTTTCAAATGGTGTATGGGACTGATGTGGTTTTACCTATAAATTTGGCACTTCCTGTAATGAAGCTCTTGCAAGATAAGAGAGAAGAGCCAAACCATGTCACTAGATAAATAAATCAGTTGATCGAGGTCCAACAGCACAGGGCCGAGGTACACGCAAGGATGTAGAAATACCAGGACAACATGAAAGTGTTGTTCGATCATAAAGCCAAAAATAGGGATTTCCTCCCGACGATTTGGTTTTGAAATGGTATGCTAGGAGGGAAGATTCATCAAAACATGGTTGTAACACCCTATTTCCCCCATTTTGTAAAAATAAATGGTCTGGCCAAGAACTGTGGCAAACTCATAAATGTGAATATGTGATGTAAATGGACCTTGTGGAAAAGGTCAATAAATGTGAATAACATTATGAATTTATATTGCAAGACTGCTGAGAGGGGATGTGCAGAAAAAGAGACCACGATGGCGGTGGAAGGCACATGGAAAGGTGGCATTAACTTCCACCAAGAATTAATATCGTATTTGGACTCCACTGGCAAGGAGAACCAAAAGCATCTCGCTGGACATGAATTAAATGTCTCACAGGCTGGTAGCAAGATGATTTAATGAGGGATGGGAGGTGAACCTCCCATCCGTAGGGTTATCGGGCCTGATCAGCATGAGGGTAATCACGCCACATGCAACCTCGCAAGAGGATAAGGCGTGGGGTAGAAGCGATTCGGGGCAGACGTGAGGGGAGAACTCTGGCGATATGCAGAGTGAGTGATAGCAGAGAGGAAGGAGAGTAACCTCCGCTCCTGGTCACTGGAAAACAGAGACGCAGTCTCACAGCATTGTGGTCTCAGCTCGGGGGTGGCTAGTGGTAAATCCACTGGGAGTCGCTAAGCCTACAGTTAGGTGAAAACAAGCACCCCTCTCAGCAGTTGCATAACCCCTGGTGTTATTTCTGATAAGTGTTTTTCCTTTGGCATCTTGAAATATATGCATGTGTTCATTCTGATGATTATGCCCATAAGCTGTGAAACTGTGAATGATTTCATTATATGAATGTCTGTATGTTATTTTGATCAGTACTAATAGTTTTATAATTGTATGGAAGGACTATGTATGGCTTATGTAATCATGAATTGTTATTTAAATGCGTACTGATCTAATTCAGACTTCACGTCTGGTTCTCGGGAGGACGACATCCTTACCTACCCTAGGTAGTACCCTGAGTGAATCTCCCCATAGAGATACCCTCCTTGAAAATCCCATCAAGAACTTAGAAAGAGGACGTGAGGGCGCAAGGCCCTAAGAAATCCCTGATAGGCATCGAATCGACGGACAAGATCCCGTTGGGAAATCTAGGGTCACTCATGACCATTAGATTCGATAAGAGGAAGCTGGAAAGTTAAGGGCCTTAACTTTGATAGATGGTGAACGACGAACGAGATCCCATCGGGAAATCTGTGGTCATACACACGATCGTTAGATTGGTAGGAGAAAGTAGAGTGTTAAACGCCCTACTACTTAGTTTCTCTGTGACTTCATGGATAGCGAATAAATAGGGACCGTAGATCCCCAAAGTCCATGAGAGTATCTGGACTGTGGATCTTTCCACGTTTAGGAAGTCATGGGAGAACCCACAAGTTAGGAATCTGTCTGACCCGTCAGATTTCAGCTGAAAAACCTGACAACCATTGGATTTGTCAGAAGATACCCAAGGGTTAACACCCCAATGGATCAGGACTTTTCAATGTGGAAACCCCGAGATAGATTTGAGTCATCCGATTGACGAAGGCCACATGTCACGAGATCTCCCATTTCAGGAAATCGAGAATCGCGGAATCGGGATTTTCCAATGTGGAAACCCTGGGATAGATTTGAGCCGTTCGATTGACGGAGGCCAGGTGTCACGAGATCTCCCATTTCAGAAAATTGGGAATCGCGTAATCGGGATTCTTGTTGACAAGAGTTTGGGATTTTCCAATGTGGAAACCCCGAGATAGATTTGAGCCATCCGATTGACGGAGGCCACGTGTCGTGAGATCTCCCATTTTGGGAAATCGAGAATCGCGGAATCAAGATTCCTATTGACAAGAGTTCAGGATTTTCCAATGTGGAAACCCCGAGATAGAGTTGTGGACCATCCGATTTAAGGAGGTGACGTGTTGAGAGATTACCCTTTTCGGGAAATCGGGAATCGCGAGATCGGGAGTCCTGGTGACAAGGGATCGGGACTTTCCTGGGTGGAAATCCCGGAGCAGTTGTGGACGGTCAGATTTAACAAGGTGACGTGTCGAGAGATTACCCATTTCGGGAAATTGGGGATCGGGGATTTGGGAGTTTCATTGACAAAAACCCAGGCTCTTGCCTTGAAAAATATCGACCCATAATGACGAGACGATAGCAGGTGGCTAAGTCCCGATGGATGGACGAGATTCCTCCGGGATATCTCAGGGGTGGTAACGACCATCAGATGTGAGGAAGAGATGCTAGTTTTACGCTGGAGCATGAATGCATATTAGGGTAAATAGCAAGCAGATTTGGATGGCCAGAGTCCACCCACCCAGATCTACGACTGAGGATGCATTCTGGAGCCCCCTTGCCATTCTTCCTTTAATGGGTGGGGGGGTCCGAAATTGGACGCACAACTCTCGAACGGTCGAGATTAATCCAGCATGATCGATGACGCTCAATTGGATTCTAGACCCCCCTTACTATTCTACCTTTAATGGCGGGGGTGGGGGTCCAGAATAGTGTGGCATGTGAAGTGGCGCCCCCTCCTGTCATGTCGACTACCGTGTCACATTTCCCTCTCTGCCACTTGTATTCCACTTAACCACACAATGGGGCCGTTTCTCATTGGCTTTTATCCAGCCCTGTTGAGATTTGTTCCTATTGGCCATTTGCTAACCCTGTAGGGATTCGTCCCCATTGGTCGATCGCTAGCCCTGTCGGGGTTCGGCGGTTGCCAAATCAAACGACTCGACATCACTGTAACGTCGAGGCACGAAGTATGAAAGAGGTACTATGTTTATTTGAATGGTGATCGTGACCTACGATCACATGGGAATGGAGAAAGACAGAAAGAGCCATATTACGCTGGGCCTCCATGGATATTTAGGGCTTCTGATCTGACGGAAGACCAGAAAAAACCCGATTTAGGTAGTGGGTGTCTGAAAAAGTGGTATCAGAGCATGGTTACAACACTCAGCCTAATTGGGCTCATGCATGAGTTGCGCATAAGCTCCGTTCGAAGCACTCCTACGAGGAGTAACACCCTAACTTAACTCTCTTGTCCAGGATTAAAACTTGGAAACAAGGACCCGACTGTGTATGCATGTGAAGAAGTTATAATTTATGTGCAAGTTACAAAATGTATCTAACTAATAACCAGCGTTTGTCTTTTCTGCCAATCAGACGATCAGCCGCGGGAATCTACAGACGCAGAGTATGGTGACTCACCAAGAGGTGGGAGAAGGCTCCCACAACAGAGACGAAGAGTCTGACAAAAGAAGAGAAATAGGAACCCCTCCAGATCTAGCTGAGAATGTGAGGAGTCTCATGGTTGAATTGCAAAGCTGGAAGGCCGACAATGAAAGGATGATGAAAGAACAAGAAAAGCAAACCGAAATTAATGCAGTTTTACTGTAGATATTATCCGACCTACAGTGACAAATGCAGCATGAACCCAAGATGTAGAAACATGGTCGTATCAGTGGCCATACTGAGAGGAGCACCTCAAGAAAGGTCCACCCCATAGGTAAAGGACCAGTGCCCGACGATTCCACTGAGAAGGAAGCTGGAGATTCAGAAGGCTCTTCCAACAGCAGGACCAGTTCCTATTCTTGAAGAAGACAGAAGAAGCAAAAGACTTCCAAGGATCATAAATTTGAGGAATTCAGAAAGGCCAAACCTCCATCCTTCGACGGTGAGATAAAGAAGGGAGAGGAAGCTGAGGCCTGGCTACTTGGACTGAAGAAATATTTCAGAGTCCATGATTTTTCAGAGAATTTGAAGGCCCGAGTGGCCACTTTCAATCTGAACAGAAAGGCTTCCATTTGGTGGGAAGACCTTAAGAATATGAAAGGGGTCCACGAGGAGGACCTGTCTTGGAAACAGTTTGAAAAATACTTCCGAAAGAAGTATTTGTCAGAAAGATATTTCGATGAGAAGGCTAAAGAGTTTTACAAACTCAAACTAGGACAACTCACCATAGAGGAATATGTCAACAAATTTCTCGACTTATTGAGATATGTACCCTACATCAAAGAAGAGAAGGCGAAAGCGCAATCCTTCATCAGTGGGCTACCCAAGGAATACTGAAACCGAATTGAATTCGACGAGCCAAAAACTTTAGAGGACACTATTCGAAAAGCAACATATTGTCATGAACAATATGGACATCGAGCAGAGTCTCGTGGAGACTGGAGATAGAAGAATGGTTCGAAATTTCAGAAGAGGGGGATCAAGTCCTCATGATTTAAGAATTACAAGAAGAACCTGTTGGTGACGGAAGTCACTCCTGGATTGCTTGCAGGAGCAGAGACCGACGCCCATCAGTTTAATGTCACGATTTGTTTTAAAGAGGTGATTAAATGGAGGAAAACTCGAGGGGATATCACTTTAAATCAGGGACTGAGTCTGGTACATAAGGTGACAAAGGAGGTCTTGATCCAACTTCAGCTAGTGGGTTGATAAAAGGGTGAGTAGGTGGAAGACTTAGTGAGGTAAATGGACAAACATCTTTGGGAAACAGGCTTACGGCTATTTGCAGAAGAAAGACACTGAATACAAGATCTTCTTGGTTCAGGGTCTCAAGAAGCTGAGGAGGACTCAATTGGATCCTCCAATTCCAAGTCACTCAGCGATAGGCAAATCACAAGAACTGGTCAGAAATATCATAACTTCTATAGTGATCCTACCAACATCATCCTATAACAACTATGGCTCGACTGGATCCTCCAATTCCGAGCGATTCTGACACAATGGAACAAAGATGTAAAGAAACTAGAATTCATCAGGCAAGAAGTCTCAAGAGTGCATATATAACCAGAGTATCAGTGCTTCATTAAAGATTTACAACCGGGAGCTAATCTCAACCATCGATAGATACAAAATGGCAAAAACACCTACATATATTCAAACTAACAACATCAACAAAATCGAGACGTAGCATTGAAATCTTTGCGTCTGCATGGCTTCTGACAACACGGAGCTGCAGTCTTTGAATGGTCGTGCAACCTATGGCAGACGCAATCGATCCCCTGACAGTTTATTCAGCGAATCGACGTGTCTTTAATTCAATGCATGACTTCCCATTATGGCGGAGATGATGTCTAAGCACCACCAACCGCTTCAATAACTGCTTCTTGGGATTGAAGATGACCTGGCCAACTTAGCATTTTGGGATATGGAAGACTTCTCGCACTGCCACCTAGAATAACTGAAGGGTTTGAAGGACAGGTATGGAGGCCAACGCGAGAAGTGAGGTATAGCTATGGAATGATGGGGCCCCAATCGCAAGGAGAAATAAAAGAACGATGAGAGGTGAGAGAGGTGGTGGGGCGATGACATAAGTCATTAGGGATATACGCAGAGATAGCGGGAGAATAGACATGGCAAGTTTAATGTAGTGAAAGGATGACATGGAGGGAAACGGATACGTGGCGAGTGATAAATGGATGATGAGACGAGGGAAAGGCCATCTGGAAGCATGAGAGAGGGGTGAATGGTGACACATGGCGGAAAGGGAAAGGCGGACAGGGAGATGTCATGATGAAAATATGGCCCACACGGGTTAAAGTCAGGGCAGATAAGAAGGTCGGGGCCGCGCTTGAGCCGTTGATCCGGGCTCCTCGATCGTGGCCGTCGAAAAACTGCATCCATGATTCCGGACCCCCCCCCCTCCGCTTAAAGATAG
>JZKD02S1679122.1:232378-254296 GCA_000966675.3 Picea glauca
GGACAAACAAGACATAAAAATCATAACAATTATATGATTTATAAATATCTACAATTAGGTAAACCTGTTATGCAAAGACTTATACAGAATAATCCAATTGATGAAGAAGAGAAATCTGTCATTCATAAACTGAATCAATTAATTGCTATGTTTTTTTTAAAATACTGGAAGAAATCAGATATGGATCATATTAATTACATCATATCATTTGCACAAGACTAAGATATCTAAAGTAGTCATTAATCAAATGCAAATTGATAACATAAACATGAAACAAAAGATTGATATTATGAAAGCTAAAGCTGTAGCAGAACATCAATTTATGTCTCAGTCTCTATTAGATATCCATAATCATGGTTCTCCCACAAGCGAGGATGATGCTTATTACAAAAAAAAATAAGTATTTATAAGTTTTTCCACAGGGTAAAACCTCCCTGTGGAAGTTATAAAATTGTTTACATAAAATCTAGGAAGATATCCCAATTTTAACTAAACTAAGAATCTAAAGTAAAACTAAAACACTCAAATATTCCCCTAGACTGTCCATCATGTCCCATGCAATTCGAATTTACCTTAAACAGGTCAGAAATGGATAAGTTAGAGAGATATTTTATTAACAAAATGATAAAAATTTAATTCTATAGACTAGCTACATAATCCTCTGATTCTGTAGCTAGTCTAAATAAAGATACAGAATCAGCATTGAAATTAATCAAAAATCTTTTTTTTTAATATTTCATTTAATTGACATCCAATAATTATTTGAGAACGAATCAAAAATCGTTATTCCATTATGAACTCAAACAGGATTCAAATCAATTAAATGACTATAGAGATAGGCGTACTATGTTTCGTTTTTGTTACCACAAGATCGGGTCAACAGAACCGTAATCGAACAGTTGAGAACCCATTTGACATCCAATGTGATCAATACAAAAACAAATCTTATGCATTTGTTATGTCGTTTTACCAATAGGAGATATGATTGAATCGAACAGGATCGTTTACAATTCGTTATGCCTGTGACGATATAGCAAACGAAATCGTAACAAGGTGTAACAAAGTGCGTACAAGATATCCTATCATTCATTTTTTCAAACTGGGGTAAGCAAGATCGATTACATTCAAACAAATCATAACCGGGTTTGGTAAAAATAACACAATCAATCAATTCGTTTCATAACCAATCGAATCCAACAATTGTGAAATCGTTTTGATATCAATTGAAATGATTATAATCAAAACAAATGGCAAGCAACTATTACGCTTCCTTGTCAACAAGAAATATGAATTTGACAAGATCATTCCAATCTTTATGACTGTGTTGACACAGCAAACAGTTCATGCCACGAATAGATCAATTCAAACCGGTGCGAAAATTAATTCAAACAAAACCATAACAGGATCGAATGATCGGCAATAGAATTCATAATTTGTTATGGTAAAATGGGAAAACGACTTTGATCAAAATGGAATCGTTCCGATCAAATGAATCAATTGGATGGGCTTTAGCATAGTTGTCACGAATCGAATCCATTCCATGATTCGGGCACATCTGCACTGACTTAAATGAACATCTTATTTTTATAAAAACAGAGTAGTTCGTTTCCCAAATTAAAATCGAACAGAGAAGTATTTCAACTTTGAAAATCATAACAACCAAACTCAATAAAATTGTTCACCAACCACAGCATATGGATTATAACAAAATCAAATCCGAAAATGATTATGTTCTAAACTGAGTATGAAAAACTTCTTTTTCAAATCGGATACAAACCAATCCATTCAAAGACAAACTATTAATTTCGTTAACTCAATAAAGCAAACCAATCGATCAAATCCAAATGAAGACCACACAAATCCAATCAAAATCTATCGATTGCTATACTAGGAATGATCAGATCGTATATCGAATTGAAATTTCTTTTTATTCAAAACAAAGCTATATATAGAATGCACGCATTATAACAGAGTCATTCAGAGCTATTTAAAAAACTGAATTCAAATCATTATGTCAACCTAGATTATTTACAAAATAGAAACGATGTCAAAACCATACCTATATATCGACGAGGTTGCTTGATTATGCCAATTTAGAATTGACAATGGCCGTGGCTAATTCCACATTTTTGAACAAGATGGAGCCGGTTGTCTTTTTATTTTTATCTGTTGCTTGGAGCTTGGCGTTTTTACTGTTTAGCATTGCAATTTGATCTTCCAGTGATTGAATCTTCGATTGGAGTATAGGAACATCAATATAATATCATTCTAACCATGAATCGCATTGGTCACAGGGTGACTGTGTGGGTTTAAATAGAGAAGGCGAGGGTTTGGCCGAATGGCTGAGGGTTTCATGAGGCAATTTAATACCTGGGTAGTCAGGGTCGTTATTTAGGCAGGGGAGAAGGTTTGATACAAAATCATAAGGGGGCTCAGGACATAAACCCTGCGAGTAGGGGTAGTCACTGGCCAAGAAATGTTCAACATCAGAATCAGAATCCTCACTCAGAACTATAGGGTTGGACTCGGCAGAGGGTTTCGATTTGTTTCTGGCCATTCTCGAAATGAGTTGGGCATTTCTTTTCCCTTTGGCATTAGCAGCAAGGTTTGTCTTGGATTTTTTACTCATAGGCTTCTTAATAGCCTTTGCACTCTTAGTTACAGTGTCAGGTAAGCCACCACTAGGATCGGCCGAGGGTTTAGGCAGTAGGAGATGCAAGGGTACAGGCGGTTCGGCCTTGGTTTCAATTACCACAGCTTTATCAACCTATACAGGGTCGGTGTCTTCAAAGCCATTATGGGCGATGAAAGCCCTCCAACTATCACCATGCAACTTCAAATGATAAGCAACGATGAGCTTAATAAGCCCATGGTGGAATGGGCTACTGTCAGCCTTCTGCCTCTTAAACTTTTTTGACATTTTATACAGGGAACGATGAAAGTAGAAAGGCATGTTTAGAGGATACCCCATAAAAATCATCAGCAAACATAGGTGGTAGAGGAACACAAGTACATATCGACCTTCACTGGTCATGAACTGCTTGACTAGCATTAATAAGTCGTGCCATCGTGGTTTGAGCATAGATATGGGCATACCCCTGTCACAAGAGGTGACTTTGCACGATAGAAACAACAATGTCCATGGCACTTCCTCGACCTTGCAATTCTTAAACCAATGTTGTCCCAAGGTAGGTAGCATTGTAGCAGAGCTGATAAAATACTCATCAATCTCTAATTGTATGTCACCCACCTTGGCTCGACAACCATCGAAGGTTAAAACCCTCAAATCGTTGTATAAAGGGGAGCCACCCATTTTCCTCCAAATCTTGGCGGGCATTGTCAAACATTAACAGGGCTTGGTTGCCATTAGGATCGACTCGCACGCTTGGTGCCATGGAGCCGAACGCATGGTAAACGAAGGGTTTGTATTCATCAACACACACAGGAGCCAAACTACCCGAGCTTAACAGAAATGAACGAGCAAAAAGCGATAGGCATAAATGCAAGCATGCGAAGGTGGTGGAGTCTGCCATGCAAAATATTCATTATCCAAGTACAACCGCTGATTTACATAGCTATTCAATCCACAATAGTAATTCAACCATCGATTCATGTGCCCAACTAATGAAATCAAATGTGTATACCAATGCGCGCAAACGTTATGCCATAGTGTTTAAACACCCGACTTATAAATCAAAGCCAAAATCAACTATGCGCCAATGTATCATTTCATATAATCAAAGTTTAACCAAGGTGCCAAACGATATTCATATAGTTGACAAGCCAAAATATTAACATAAGGACTATATCAAAGGACATATATATACAAAATTTAATCATAACCCCTATGCATTTTCATAGAATCAATGATCAGGCAAGTCATATAAAGTGCAAATCCAAATGCTAAATGCCTTACAAACTCAATAAAACCAAGTTATACAATCAACTAAAGTATGAGAACTGATTAGAGGATCTTGCCAGTTGTATAATGATCAATAAAAGGTGAGCGCAATAGGCATGATGACAAAAGAGATATTGACAGTTCAGATAATGATCGAAATATGACTTCGATAGGAGAAGTTTTCACGCTTACAGTCGTGAAAACTTAACGAAGACAAATGTGCAAATGTCGAAAAAATAAAAATGTCGTTTATTGGAAATTGCGATGGAAAAAATGATGTTTGTAAAACATTAGTGTAGGCAGATTAATAGACGATAGGAAAAAGTGAGTTGGCTGCCAACAATGGTGACACACTCGTAGAAGCAGTTATCTCTGTCAAAGAAACAAGTTCAGATTAGGACAGCAAAGATAATTTCAACTTGAAAATAACAACCGTAAATCGTACAAACATCATCATTAACCATCTTTTCCAGTAGTGTTTCAAAAAATGAAAACTGATAACAAACTTAAGACCCGCAAGTCATGATATTAAAGATAAAATCTCCAATACTTTTGGCATGGCCACTACTGCTAGCTGGCATCCATAGCCTCGACAGGGTTGCCATTTAACCCACTCTGACATCTATATCCTATTAAGAAGTCTGGATCAAAATAAAGGACATTAAAGAGGTTTTTTTTTTACGAATTTTCATGTACCCGACATTGCTTCGCTGCCAGCAGGCCTGTTCAGTACCCCGGCGAAGTTGTCTTGGCACCATGCATGCATTTACCCACTGCCAACAGACCTGTTCAGTATCCCAACGGGTTTACAAGCACTTCCCACAGCTCTTATTCATAATTTTTTTTTTTTTTTTTTATAGATATATATTTGAGCGGGGTGACGCTGAAAATCATGATTTTTTAACATATTTTTTCAGACCTCATCAGAATTTTTTTTGGACTGTCTTTTATTTAGATCCAGAGATGTTTTATTTACAAAACAACTTCCAAAGACAGGGAGACATCCTCTGATTCATTCCTTTACGGAAAAGGAACAGCGTAAAAAGATAATAGATGATCATGATGAACTTTGCTTAGAGATCGAAATCAGTAAACTTCTTTCAAACAACAAAAAAATCCAACACAGATATCAATTTCGTCAATATATCACTGATGTTTTGTACAAATTTTCATAAGTTATTTCAGCGATGAAATTTTTTGTCATTTTTGTTTGAATCGTTCAGTGTATAGGTATGTGTATGTCCAAAAACACAAACTGATAAATTCAAATCAAAATAAAAAAACAGAAAGCAAACTAAAAGGAAAACAAAAATAAAAAATATATATACATAATATACAAGGGTAGTTATCAAGCAAAGTATCTTTTCAGGGCTTGGCCATTCACCAGATAGGTGTCAAGCTGCCCTTCGAGATTCTGTAATCGAAAGGAACTAGGACCAAACTTTTCAGCAATTAAAAATGGTCCAAGACATAAGTTTTGAAACATAGAGTGCTCACCCTTTCCTTCATGTGGTTTGTCCCACTTCAAGACGAGATCGCCTAGTTCAAAATTCCTATTAGAAGCAGAATTATAATCGAACCAGCTTTTAACCAGTTGTTGATGTTGATATAACTTACGCTTAGCTTGGGCTCTTACCTCTTCTAGCTTCATCAAAGCGTTAATTCGGTTTTCCAAAGGGGGACAATCTTCTTCTTGGACTTTTTGTGACAACTAAAGCGAAGGAAGAAGAATGTGAGGTGGCATAATTGCTTCTCTTCCATAAACGAGAAAAAAGGGGGAATTACCTATAGCATCTTTTGGTGTTACCCTATCATCCCACAGTGCGTTCAGGAGCACATTGTGCCAATTTTTGTGATTTTCTACCACAGTTCTCTTGATAATTTTAATCAAGTTCTTGTTTGTTGATTCTGCTAATCCGTTTCCCTAGGGGTAGTAACTAGAAGAATACTTCATCTTAATTCCTTTATCCAAAGAGAACTCACTCATCTCAAGAGAAGAAAAGTATGAAGCGTTGTCAAAGACTAAATAGTCAGGGATACCGAAACGAGTGATAATATTCGAATTTAGAAAAGCGATTACCTGACTGGTGTTGACAGTTCTTAGCACAGCAGCTTCAGACCATCGAGTAAAGTAATATGTGGTTGTTACAATATACTTGTGTTGTTACGAGGATGGACGGTTAATGGGACCTATGATATCAAGGCTCCATTGCTGGAAAGGAGAATCTACTGAAACGGGTTGCAAGGGAAAGGCTGGTTTTTGCAACCACCCTGATGCTTTTTGATAGATGATACATTTACGACACAAGGCATGGGCATCCCTAAAAAGTGTGCGCCAATAGTAACCAGCTCTTAAAACCTTATGAGCAGTGGTGTCACCACCGAAGTGACCACCAACTTATCCTGCATGCAACTCGAGCAAGACTTTTTCTGCTTTGTCCTTTTCAAGACAGCGCATCAGTACGCCGTCAAAATTCTGATGGAACAGTACACCGTTAACCAAATGAAAGGAGGCAGACTTTAGCCTCAACGCTCTTCTCTTGGCGGGATCAAGGTGACGGGGTGTTGAACCATGTTCAAGACAGAATCTAATATCGTCGTACCAAGGACTAACGACGTTTTGTGTGCAACACATCAAACTTTGATCGCTTTGTCCTAGGTTTGACGTATCACTATCTTCTTCCTGTCCTGTTTCCGAATCAACAACCAACTTACACAACCCTTGGCCTCTCACAATATGAGCTGGGGTGATTTCTAAGTCATACTCCTACAAGGAGGTGACCCAGTTAGCTCTCTTCTCTCCTAACTCCTTCTGAACTAACAAGTTCCTTACGGCAGGGTAGGGGACAATAAATTTTGTTCTTGACTTCAAAAGATAGGACCGGAGATGCTTAACTGCTTTGAAAACAGCGTAGGCTTGCCGATCAACCGCTGGGTAGTTAAGTTCAACACCTTTGAAAGAAGATCTCATACAGTTGATGGGTACTTCGTTGTTCTCGGTATTCTTCTGAGTTAGGACGGCGGCATAAGAACGGTCAGAGGCAAAAGTATAGAGTGTAAAATCTTGAGAGAAGTCAGGGCTCATGAGAGACAGAGAATCTATTATGGCCTTTTTTATGGAATTCAAAGCTTGATTTTATGTGGGTCCCCAGTGATATTGGGTGTATTTCTTAATCAGGTTCTGTAGAGGCCTGACCATTTCGGAGAAACTGGGGACAAATCTCTCACAAAATTAATCTGGCCTAAGAAAGACTGCATGGATTTTTTGGATGTAGGAGGGGGAAGTTTAGTGATGACTTGAGTCCTCTCGGGGTCAATAATCATTCCTTCGCTAGACACAATGAAACCTAAGAGTTTACCCTATTCTACTACAAAGATGGATTTTTTGGGTTTCAAGGAGATGTCGTATTTACGACATCGTAGCAGAACAGCTCGTAAGTGAGCTAGATGATCGTCTTTGTTTTTAGAATAAAAAGTCACATCATCTAAGTAAACTACAACGGACTAATTCATTAAGCCTCGAAAAGCAATGTCCATTGCTCTCTGAAAGGTAGCACCAGCATTAATCAATCCAAAAGGCATTTTACGATAAGCATAAGTGCCCCATGGGGTACGGAAGGTAGTTTTGAGTTGGTCTGGTGGAGACATCAGGACTTGGTTGTATCCAGAGAAACCATCTAATAAAGATAGCCTCTCGGAACCAAATACCTGTTGAAGGATCTGTTCCATGGGTGGGACAGGATAGTTGTCTTTGTCAGACGCTCTATTGAGGTTCCAGAAATTGATGCAGAGTCGGATTTCCCCGTTTTTCTTCCGAACTGGGACAAGGTTGGACACCCATTGAGTGTGCCTAACTGGAAAAATTATTTTATCACTTAGGAGTTTATTCAATTCTTTTTGAACGGTCGGTTCAATTTTAGGGTGCATCTTCCTCAGTTTTTGTTGGAAGGGTAAGGTTTGGGGATTCATTGGGATGACATGCTATATGATATTAGGGTCGAAGGTTTTAAGATCATCATACATCCATGCAAAGACATCCTTAAATTCTTTAAATAATTTAACAAATGCAGCTTTTTCTTGTCTAGAACATCCCAAGCCTAGGTTAATGCACTGATGATTTTCACTAGTTCCTAAGTTCACTTTTTCATAAGACAATGAGGAACTATTGGTTTTACAATTGACCGTCTTATTAAATTTATCTTCAAAATCATAAAACTTCTCTAATCTAACTATGGATTTGGGTATGGAATTTACCATGTCTGATAGTGCTTCAAGAAATTTCGGATCAGGTATTACCATAAAATCGTGCAAATTATCGTCATGTGTGCATTCATCTATCACCGTGCCTTGAAAGGTTTCTTCCATGTGCAGAAAGTTAATGATCGGATGATCATCATCAAATACTCTCCAGTTTGTGATATTGTCAGGAACAGATGGTCAAAACAATAGCTCAATGGAGAATGCATCTGGGGACAAGCCTTCTGCAGGAAGAAGTTTAGAGGCTACATTAGCTAATAGATCTGCTTCAGCATTATTTAGTCTAGGAATGGAATTTATATTGAAATCGGAAAATTTATTCATTAAACTCCATACCTCAGACTGGTAACTTTTGAGATGTGGGGAAAGACAGTGTATAGAATCTCTTACCTGTCTAACCACTATTTCAGAGTCGCCAAATACAACCAGGTTTTGAATGTTCATATCCAGAGCTTTTCTGAGACCTTGTAGTAAAGCCTCATATTCTGCAGTATTGTTAGTACATTCAAATTCTAGTCTACAAACCATTAATGTCTTGTTACCTGTCGGATCGATAATGATGCAGCCTGCTCCAGCTCCTTCTTTAGACTTAGAATCGTCGAAATATAGAGACGAAATTTGATTTCCATCGGGCACATGGGATTGTTGTATAGAAGATGTTGGTTTCATATATGCTACGATCTGGGACTACTGTTCTGGATTGATGATAGGTGAGGCATCGGCCATGAAATTTCCAAAGAAGGTGTCCATCCCTTGGACTTCAGGTGAATCAGCAGAAGGTGTATATGGTTCGTTGGGATCATTCAAATTTGTGACCGTGAACTTAAGATAGCGCTCATGATTCACCCTTATCTTATTAGGCTTACCATTCTCTGGGAGCCATAAGTGAGACCAGTATGTTGCGAAATAACCATGTAGCTGCTCCAACCAGTCCCTGCTTAAAAACAGACCATACACTTCTGGAATATCCACAACAATTATATCAATAACCTGATGAACCTTTGGGTTAGACAATAATCTAATCAATACATTTTTTAGTTCGCCTATGACTTTAACATTGGTCTGATCAAGTTGTATGATTTTCAACGTAGATGGTTCCACTTCAGCGTTAATCTTTTGGCAGACAGACCAAGGCATCACATTGGATGACGCTCCTGAGTCCACCATACAATTATGCACGTTTCTGTTGAAAATTTTGAAAGTTAACAAGAAAGGAGGTACATTTTTGCGGGTGCTAAGAGTAGTAGCTTGTGGCTTTTTACCCACAATTTCTAAAGCTACTTTATCTACATTATTTACATTATTTACATTATTTACAAGGACTACAGGAAGGCTTCCTTTATCTTGAGGATCAGGATTATTTTTAGTGGAAGTCTTCTGAGGGACTTTGCTTTGCACAACCTTGTTACCAATTGAATTATCATTTTTGTCGTTCTCTGAAATATTTTGCAACATTTTTTGAAGCAGAAATCGAAACTTCAATAACTCATAAATAGAAATGTTAGCCCTTAATTTTTTAAGATCTTCAACAACGTCATAATCTAAGTTGGGGTTCACATTACTCTGTTTAGTCTCAACTGATTTAGATGGCTTTGGAGGTGGAGTTGTAGTGTTTTCGGTAGAAGGTTTGTTTGTTCTCTTACTCCTAGTGTTATAAGGGTGAACAGTCTCGAAGTTAGCTTGAAAGATGCTATTTGAGAAGTGTCCAAAGATGTTTGGAGAAGACTATTTATCTTGAACTGTTTCTGGTTCAACTTCCTCCTGAGGGATCTCAGGGGGTATCAAGTTATCTTGGGCTCCTAGAATTGTTTGAAGGGCACATTGCAAACTTTCTAGATTTAAGCCTTCGAGGGTTGGATTAGGTCGGTTGGTAGGAAAAGGATTTCGGAAAGGGGGTTTGTAGGATCCTTTACTCGAGGAAGCTTCTTCAGTTGACCTTTTTAAGTCTATAACTTGATTCGATAGTTTTTGAACAACTTTAGTTAATTTTTCCAAATCAGATTTTTCAGGTTGTGTTTTACTTTGAGTAGGTCTGGGGAGAATTTCAATCTTCTTTTTGGAATAAGAACTAGTCTCGGTTTCGTTGCTAGAAGAGTATTTAAGACTAAGTATGTCTTTTTCAATTTGGCTGGCCTCCTCGAAGGCCTCTAACAATGTGGCTTTCTTGGATCGTTTAACCCAAATAGCTATACTTTTATGCAAAGATTTAGTGTAGTAAGCTATTATAAGACTCTCAGCAGGCATAGAATCTGCAGGGATTCGGTTTTTAAGTGTTAAGAATCTTTGATTAAAGTCTTTAAATTTTTCTTTTGGGTTCATTCTTAAACTAGAAAGATCCATGACTAGGACCTCCAGAGGCTTACCGTCTCTGAACTTTTCCAAAAAGCATGACTCAAATTTTTCCCAAGACACGATGGTATGGGGTTGTTGGGAAAAGTACCATGTGGATGCATTACCCTCAAAAGTATAAGGGAACAACCTACAGACAACGTCTTCATGTTCAACATTGCGGAGTCTAATGGCTAGCAAATTTTTTTTAATGTGATCTTCAGCGATCTGTTTGGAGTCAGGATCAAACTTGGGAAGCCATTTCTCCAGGTGTTTAGGTAAAGGGTGTTGAGCTCCAGGTACAACTACAACATCCTGATCAAGCCAGGGTCTAGCAGAGTTGTTCTAATTTGCCATTGGGGTAGTGGATGTGGAAGGCTGAGAAGGTGAATTGCCTTCGCCTGACAAGGAATCTCCTCCAGAAGAGGAAGGAGATGATGGAGGTGGTGAAGGAGGTATCCCAGATCCTCCTGCAGCGGGATTTCAGGTTGGATTTGTGGGATTCACAGCGAGGTTAGTGTCACCTAATTGTTCTCTGATATCAGAGAAATCCAAAGGTTGACCCCACGGACGGTTTGGTTGCCTAAGGCGATCTAAGGCACTATGTGTTTTAATAAGAGATTGACGGACAATCTCTTGTATGTCACCACCTGTAGGATTAGGGGTTGCTGGCTCAACTGTGATCTAAGGATCGTCGGTTGAAGGGAAATATTATCGTTTGAACGGCTTCTAGTCACTATAGGTGAGCGATTAGGGGGAGGAGGAGTCTTGCGACCGCCTCGTGCCATTAATTAAGTTCAGGCCCTCCTTCTAGCGCCATTTGTTGGTGGGCAAAATTAACCGTCCGTCAACTGAGAGAGTGGAACCGGTCCGGGGTTGTCTAATAACCCAAGCTATTTGGAATGAACCACCCTGATGGGTTTAGGGGCTTTGTTAGCCGATCTCAGGTCCTAAACAAAAAGAAAACTAATCTAAACTAACTAATCTAACTAAAACTAAATAAAACAAACTAAAATAAAAATAACTAATAAACTAATCTAATTAAAACTAACTACTAAACAAACTAAACTAAAACTAATTATTAAAACAAACTAAACTAATCTAATTATTCTATATAATCTACTAATTACTACTATACTAACTCTAATTAACTATCTAACTACTAACTGCAATATCACTTATTCACAAAATGTACAATATTGACAATTTACAGATTTAAGTAAAACCTGCAAAACTCATTAATATTCTGCCTTAAGACAGACAAAGATATTTTTTTGTTGCTTTTATAGTTTTATGAACAAAAATAAAACAAAAAACTAACTAAACTAGATCACTAATCTAAACTACAAATATGTCTAATCAAATTAACGAAAACAATCGCAAACTAACCTGGATAAATGCTCTAGATTTTCCCTGTGTATGATGACTATGCTAGCAGGTCGGAGGAAGAAAACTTGCACTAAATAATCCAGAAGCTTCTCGTAAACGATAGCTGCAATGCTCTTTAAGTTTGTTTACAGGACAAACAAGACATAAAAATCATAAAAATTATATGATTTATAAATCTCTACAATTAGGTAAACCTGTTATGCAAAGACTTATACAGAATAATCCAATTGATGAAGAAGAGAAATCTGTCATTCATAAATAGAATCAAGTAATTGCTATGTTTTTTTTAAAATACTGGAAGAAATCAGATATGGATCATATTAATTAAATCATATCATTTGCACAAGACTAAGATAGCTAAAGTAGTCATTAATCAAATGCAAATTGATAACATAAACATGAAACAAAAGATTGATATTATGAAAGCTAAAGTTGTAGCAGAACATCAATTTATGTCTCAGTCTCTATTAGATATCCATAATCCTGGTTCTCCCACAAGCGAGGATGATGCTTATTACAAAAAAATAATAAGTATTTATAAGTTTTTCCACAGGGTAAAACCTCCCTGTGGAAGTTATAAAACTGTTTACATAAAATCTAGGAAGATATCCCAATTTTAACTAAACTAAGAATCTAAAGTAAAACTAAAACACTCAAATATTCCCCTAGACTGTCCATCATGTCCCATGCAATTCGAATTTACCTGAAACAGGTCAGAAATGGATAAGTTAGAGAGATATTTTATTAACAAAATGATAAAAATTTAATTCTATAGACTAGCTACAGAATCCTCTGATTCTATAGCTAGTCTAAATAAAGATACAGAATCAGCATTGAAATTAATCGAAAATCTTTTTTTAAAAAATTTCATTTAATTGACATCCAATAATTATTTGAGAATGAATCAAAAATCGTTATTCCATTATGAACTCAAACAGGATTCAAATCAATTAAATGACTACAGAGATAGGCGTACTTTGTTTCGTTTTTGTTACCACAAGATCGGGTCAACAGAACCGTAATCGAACAGTTGAGAACCCATTTGACATCCAATGCAATCAATACAAAAACAAATCTTATGCATTTGTTATGTTGTTTTACCAATAGGAGATATGATCGAATCGAACATGATCGTTTACAATTCATTATGGTTGTGACGATATAGAAAACAAAATCGTAACAAGGTGTAACAAAGTGCGTACAAGATATCCTATCATTCGTTTTTGCAAACTGGGGTAAGCAAGATCGATTACATTCAAACGAATCATAACCGGATTTGGTAAAAATAACACAATCAATCAATTTGTTTCATAACCAATCGAATCCAACAGTTGTGAAATCATTTTGATATCAATTGAAACGATTATAATCAAAACAAATGGCAAGCAACTATTACGCTGCCTTGTCAATAGGAATTATGAATTCGACAAGATCATTCCAATCGTTATGACTGTGTTGACATGGCAAACGGTTCATGCCACGAATAGATCAATTCAAACCGGTGCGAAAATTAATTCAAATAAAACCATAACAGGCTCGAATGATCGACAATAGAATTCATAATTTGTTATGGAAAAATGGGCAAACGACTTTGATCAAAATGGAATTGTTCCGATCAAACGAATCAATTGGCTGGGGTTTAGCATAGCTGTCACGAATCGAATCCATTCCATGATTCGGGCACACCTGCACTAACTTAAATGAACATATTATTTTTATAAAAACAGAGTAGTTCGTTTCCGAAATTAAAATCGAACAAAGCAGTATTTCAAATCTGAAAATCGTAACAACCAAACTCAATAAAATCGTTCACCAACCACAGCATATGGATTATAACAAAATCAAATCTGAACATGATTGTGTTCTAAACTGAGTATGAAAAACTTCTTTTTCAAATCGGATACAAACCAATCCAGTCAAAGACAAACTATTAATTTCGTTAACTCAATAAAGCAAACCAATCGATCAAATCCAAACGAAGACCACACAAATCCAATCAAAATCGATTGATTTCTATACTAGGAATGATCAGATCGTATATCAAATCGAAATTTCTTTTTATTCAAAACAAAGCTATATATAGAATGCACGCATTATAACAGAGTCATTTAGAGCTACTTAAAAAACTGAATTCAAATCATTATATCAACCTAGATTATTTACAAAATAGAAACGATGTGAAAACCATACCTGTATAGTGACAAGGCTGCTTGATTATGCTAATTTAGAATTGACAACGGTCCTGGCTGATTCCACGTTTTTGAACAAGATGGAGGCGGTTGTCTTTTGCTTTTTATCTATTGCTTGAATCTTGGATTTTTGACTGGTTAGCACTGCAATTTGATCTTCCAGTGATTGAATCTTCGATTGGAGTATAGGAACATCAATATAATATCGTTCTAACCATGAATCGCATTGGTCACAGGGTGACTGTGTGGGTTTAAACAGAGCAGGTGAGGGTTTGGCCGAATGGCTGAGGGTTTCATGAGGCAATATAATACCTCGGTAGTCAGGGTCGTTCTTTAGGCAGGGGGGAAGGTTTGATACAAAATCATAAGGGGGCTCAGGAGATAAACCCTGCGAGTAGGGGTACTCGTTGGCCAAGAAATGTTCAACATCAGAATCGAAATCCTCACTCAGAACTATAGGGTTGGACTTGGCAGAGGGTTTCGATTTTTTTTCTAGCCATTCTCGAAATGAGCCAGGCATTTTTTTTCCCTTTTGCATTAGTAGCAAGGTTTGTCTTGGGGTTTTTACTCGTAGTCTTCTTAATAGCCTCTTCACTCTTAGTTACAGTGTCTGGTAAGACACCACCAGGATCGGCTAAGGGTTTAGGCAGTAGGAGATGCAAGGGTACAGGAGGTTCAGCCTTGGTTTCAATTACCACAGGTTTATCAACCTGTACAGGGTCGGTGTCTTCAAATCCATTACGTGCGATGAAATCCCTCCAACTATCACCATGCAACTTCAAATGATAAACAACGATGAGCTTAATAAGCCCATGGTAGAACAGGCTACTGTCAGCCTTCTGCCTCTTAAATTTTTTTGACATTTTATATAGGGAACGATGAATGTAGAAAGGCATGTTTAGAAGATACCCCATAAAAATCATCAGCAAACGTAGGTGGTAGAGGAACACAAGTCCGTATCGACCTTCACAGGTCACGAACTTCTTGACTAGCATTAATAAGTCGTTCCATCATGGTTTGAGCATAGATATGGGCATACCTCTGTCACAAGAGGTGACTTTGCGCGATAGAAACAACAATGTCCATGGCACTTCCTCGACCTTGCAATTCTTAAACCAATGTTGTCCCAAGGCAGGTAGCATTGTAGCAGAGCTGGTAAACTGCTCATCAATCTCTAACTGTATGTCGCCCACCTTGGCTCGACAGCCATCGAAGGTTTCGGAAAACTATCGTGCTACACAAAGGCTAAAACCATCAAATCGTTGTATAAAGGGGAGCCACCCATTTTCCTCCAAATCTTGGCGGGCATTGTCAAACATTAACAGGGCTTGGTTTCCATTGGGATCGACTCGCATGACTAGTGCCATGGATCCGAACGCATGGTAAACGAAGGGTTTGTATTCATCAACACACGTAGGAGACAAACTACCCGAGCTTAACAGAAATGAACGAGCAAAAAGGGATAGGCATAAATGCAAGCATGAAAAGGTGGTGGAGTCTGCCATGCAAAATATTCATTATCCAAGTATAACCGCCGATTTACATAGATGTTCAATCCATAATAGTAATTCAACCATCGAGTCATGTGCCCAACTAATGAAATCAAATGTGTATACCAATGCGCGCAAACTTTATGCCATAGTGTTTAAACACCCGACTTATAAATCAAATCCAAAATCAACTATGCGCCAATGTATCATTTCATATAATCAAAGTTTAACCAAGGTGCCAAACGATATTCATATAATTGACAAGCCAAAAGATTAACATAAGGACTATATCAAAGAACATATATATACAAAATTTAATCATAACCCCTATACATTTTCATAGAATCAATGATCAGGAAAGTCATATAAAGTGCAAATCCAAATGCTAAATGCCTTACAAACTCAATAAAACCAAGTTATACAATCAACCGAAGTATGAGAACTGATTAGAGGATCTTGCCAGTTGTATAATGATCAATAAAAGGTGAGTGCAATAGGCATGATGACAAAAGAGATATTGACAGTTTAGATAATGATCGAAATATGACTTCGAAAGGATAAGTTTTCACGCTTACAGTCGTGAAAACTTAACGAAGACAAATGTGCAAATGTCGCAAAAATGAAAATGTCGTTTATTGGAAATTGCGACGGAAAAAATGATGTTTGTAAAACATTAGTGTAGGCAGCTTAATAGACGATAGGAAAAAGTGAGTTGGCTTCCAACAGGTGAGTAGGAGCCTTGAGGAAGCCTGAACAGCTAACCTTCATGAAATCGAGAAGCTCAAGTCCGACCTTGAGCAGGTGCGCAAGTTGGCACAAACTAGCCAAACACAGGTAAGCCAGCAGGGGCAACAGATTCTAGAGTTGTAGTCAAAACTGGAGGTGGCCGAGAACCATGTTGTAGACATAAAAGTGTTCAGATCATAGGCCGTTGAAATCTGACATAAGGTATTTACATCTCAACAAAACCTACTGGTAAAGGTAGGAACCATTCAAAACCATTTCCGGATGATAGATCAAATATTAGAAAATATTTCTTCGAGAGAAAGAGAAGTCGAGGCAGCACGGGTCACTTTCCAAGACACTGTTATAGGTATGGTGAAGATAGAGACGGTCGACAACTCAAAATTATCCATTCTAGAACAAACCAGAGGTAATATCCTGTTGAAGGTTTGGGAGTAGAATATATCAGAAAGCAAGGGGAGAGCTAATGAAGTGAAAAATTCTTGTGAGGAAACATTCTCTTTGATAAGTAAAGGTTTGCTAGACCTTGATAAGGAAAGCAGTACTGGGACACTAGGAAAAATCAATATAGCTAAACATCTTGTGGACATCAAAGAAAACATGGAGAAGCAACAAGTGGAGATATCCCAGATTAGCCAGGTCAATATGTCCCAAGTGGACAAATGGCTAGTACAGCCAAGTTTACAATTATGCTCCATCATCACAGAGGACCGACAAGTGGGAAAATGTTTTCCACAGTTGGTGAAGCGTTGTTACACTTTTGATGCAGGAAACCAAGCAGAGCCTTCCAGGTTGATAGCCTAGTTGGCGGAGAGGTGTGTCATTTTTACCGAGCAGGCGAAGGGGTAGGTTTTTGGTGCCAAATAATGATAGATGTCTACCTGTTCTGTTTCTAGAACATGAAGTATAGGGAAAGGAAGGCGCTCGGCCCTTACTAGGGAAGGAAAACAAGAGGAGATGAAACGCTCCAATTTTCCATTTGTAACTGACAGTTTTCCAGAGCAATCTAAGTTCAAGAGGTTCAGAAGTTTGTTTAAATAGAAGAAAGATTGTAATATAAAAGGATTTTTTTTTTAGCCATGAATAGGTTGTAATAGAGAAAGTTCTCTTAAGCCAAGATTAATACAAAGCGGATTGAAGACTCCATATTTCATCAAGATTGAGTTATGTGTTTTTTTTCCTCTGTATAGTCATGCTTCATGTCATTTTACATATGTGTCTTTGATGAATGTTATAGCTGCAATTTAGTATAACTTTTACTGCGGTCATCAGGTTCTAGGTATCTAGTTATTTACAGTTTTTCCTCTGTATCGGCTACTTGTGGATACAAGACCTGTGAATGATTGAGATCTCTACTTTATATTTTTTCATCAAGGTACTCCTGTCTTTTCTTATTCTACCACAACGTGGGATTCCTCTAAAATTGATGCCCCACATTTGTTGACAGCTCTATGTTTTCACACTCGGTTTCAAGATTTTAAACTCAGTTACGGAAGACGACCTTCGTTTTCATTATACCCTTTGACTGGCTTCATTGATTTTTCCCTGTACAATCTAAAGATTGAGACAAGCACTTCAAAGAATCCACCTCCTTCAAAGTTTTGTTATCCCCATGATTGTACCCATCATAGGACATCCTAGTATCTAACTCTATCTAGCGAATCAAACCAGTATTGCTTTAAATCTGTTCCATACGATACTCAAGACTGCCACCACTCGGACAGATCTCGAACATTCATGGGCCGCTATCGAGCGGGATACTAGCATGCAAGAATATTTGGAAGCTTGACAAAGACAACTCAGAGATCTTCCATAGTTTCATTCCCCCCCAAGTTGTCTATTCCCTTTCCTTTTCTTTCACTCTTTTAGATCCTTAGACTCTACACTTTATAGCCTTAAGTGTAGACTCGGGAACAACATCTTTCTGGCACTGTTGCCGGGGATGGAGAATCATAGTCACATTCCCCTGAGAAAACGACATTTTCAAGTTTCATTTTTTGATAGTGAACAAAGAGCGAACACCTTGTTAAGGATAAACCTTCATCACTCACTTGGCGACTCCACTCTTAAAGTAAGTTGGCATCCTTTTGGAAGAACACTAGACAAAACCCAAATGCCAAACAGACAACGTCAGTTTCTGACCCTGAAAAATATTAAGACCAAAGGGTTTATTTAAACAAAACGTGGTTGCATATCAACCCAAGTATAATCAGTATCCATATAAGACCTCTTTTAAACCTTCATCCTCGAGAGACATTCCTCTCAGGAAAATATCAGATAGTGCCATCAAAACCGAGATCTCTATGACTACCTCTTACATTACGAGGGGCGACACGCCTGCCTCAAAGCCCATCCCTATCAATATCCCATCGAATCTCAATACAAACCCCTCTGTCGCTCAAATCCTGGAAGAGGTTTTCACGAACACATATTTGACACTGGTGGGTTCTCCCATTTACATATCCTGCAAGTCGGAGGAGCTGAGCCCACGTATACCTTCTTCTCCTTTTTCATCCTGCACCTCCCCTAGTAAAAGGTTTCCCGATTTCTCCCTTTTCTACCCCGTGGAAGCTAGAGAGTCGCTTTAAATCTTCACCAACCCTCTTTATAATGCATTGATTTCCTCTCCTAGGTTATCCATGGCTGCCACTGAAGGAGGAACATGGGGAATAAGAGGTCAAGGCCAGCAACCGCCTCCCAGGGTTTTCACCAAAGTAGCTACGAGATACGCCCCCTTGGTCCTTCCCATACCTTTCCATAATTTAACTGAAAACTATATGAAAAACTTACCCAAGTTCACAGGAGAGGGGGATCTAACTACAGCCGAGCATATCAATTTTTTTTATCAATTTGCTGATATTCTAGGTCTCGAGCATGAGGACGTGTATTCTTGATTGTTTGTCCAAACCTTTGAAGGACAGGTAAGAACTTGGTTTTGGAGCCTGCCCCCAGGTTCAATCATATCCTATGATGCCCTAGAAGACCTCTTTCTCAAACAATGGGGCGAAAGAAAGGATCATTTATACTATTTGACCGAGTTCGGGTCTTTAAAGAAAAAGGGATTTGAAACTATTATGAAATTCATCCAAAGGTTTAACAAGTAGTATAATAAGATCCCGACTGAAGTTAAACCGACTCAACCCATGGCCAAAGTAACTTTTGCAGGAGCTTTTGAACCTGATTTCACTCTACTATTAAAAAAAAGGAGAGGGGCCAACCTAACCCGAATACAGGACGATGTTGTTTAAATTGAGTCAAACATGATGGCTTCGGGTAAATTAAAAATGAAAATTGAGACAGGAAACATGGAAACTAGACGTCTCAGAGAACAAGCAGGTCCCTCTAGATCTAGAAGATCCTCAGATGACAAAATGGATGACATGGCTAGGATAATAAAAGAACTATCAAACAAAATCTTGAGAATGGAGCTAGATCAATCCAAAGTCGGTCAATTCATTAAGAAATATTTCAGGAGAAACCCCAATCCTTAGTTCCAACCAAGACAAGTTAAAAACGAAGACCAAAATATCCAAGCACCTCTGAAAAATGAAAATTTTATAGGGGGAAATGATATGCAAGAGTTCGAAGACTTGGAAGAAGACGTAAACAACTTAGGCGATGAATGTGTACAACCTCATTTGACCAAAGAATATTATGAGAAGTCCCTGAACACGGAACAATCATCATTCGAAGAATAAAATGGCACTGATGACATCGCTTACCAAGGAATGGTTGAACTCCAGCATAAGTACAGTCTGAGACCCAGAATCAAACCTGTGTCAACTGCGCAACCCAAGAAAATTTTTCCTAGGGGAAAAATCTACGAGCCCGTCAAGAAAGAGATTGTGATGTGAAATAACATAGGGGTAGATTCGCAAAATACTAACGTAAAAGGGGTTGAATCCCAAAAGAGAAAAAATAAGGCAGCTGAAACGTAAACACCCGAAACCAGAAACACTGAAATTAAAACAATGCTACTAAATAAAATGGATTAGAAGGAGCCCAAGGTTTTGGCCAAGGAAATGGATAAAACCGCGGGATTTGTTTTTCCTAGAAAGCGATATAAAAAAGATGAAGATACCCATACCTTTTGTCTAGTTGGTGAAAAATCCTATGTACCGAAAACAAATAACCAAGATGATAAATTTTTCAGATCCGAAGAGTCACTCCGATGTGATAAATTTGGAAGATGACAAGCCTAATATCACTTTTGGTCCACATTTTGAAGGTGCCAGAGATACTGTCACCCCTTTCTATATTACCCTGAAGGTGCACGACCGGCTGTTGCATAATTTCATGCTAGACTTTGAGGCCTCTCATAACATAATGACAAAATCTATTATGGATAGACTAGGCCTTGAAATCACCAGACCCTATGGGGATCTTTACTCGTTTGATTCAAGGAGAGTAAGTGCATGGGCATGATCAAAGATCTAGTAGTCACCCTCATCCAGATTCCAGCGAAAAACGTCTTAATGGACGTAGTTGTCGTCGATATACCCCCGAAGTATGGTTTATTGTTATCTAGATCTTGGGGAGCCAAGCTCGGGGGATCCCTTCAGCTAGATATGACCTATGCCACAGTCCCTATTTTTGGTGGACATTTTGCACGGTTATACAGATAGACATGTTTAGCATGTATGGTAAGCGATCCACAGAATCTTAACAATTACCCGGTTTACATCATCGATCAAGAACTTGGAAATTGTATTATGTCCTTTGACAAAACTGAAGAAAGTTGTGCAGAAGAAGGTGACACTGATGAAATTCGAACCGAAAAGACAGCTAAAAATATGCACAGCACTGGAACTTTGAAAATGTTCTTTGATGGAACTTCGTCGTGTGAAGGAGCGGGTGCAGGAGTGATTTTCGTAGCACCTAAAAATGAATTTGTCGCCCCTTTATCCTACAGGAAACAATGGGACGTAGACTGCACAAACAACATTTGTGAATATGAAGCTCTAGTCCTGGGTCTAGAAGCTACCAAGAAGCTGAACATAAGGAACTTAGATGTCTATGGATATGTTGAACTAATTGTGAAGAAGGTAAACCGGAAATATCAGGCCAAGCACCTGAGACTGAGGTCTTATAGAAATTGTTCCTCGGATCTAATGGAAAAAAAAAATTCATCGGTGAGGGTTGATTTCATCCCACGAGCTGAAAACTAGCAAGCCGATTTACTGGCCAAAGAAGCTTCAAATTGTGTACCCCCTACCGCTTTCAAATTAAATTACCACATAGAGGTAAGGCACAGACCATCCATACCAAACAACATACAACACTGGCAGCTCTTTGAGGATGATGAACAGATCAGAAAGTTCCTGAAAATGGTGGGTGATTTCTCTGAAACCCACATTGACCAGGAGAACCAAAACAATCATACCCGGATTATGTAGGAAGGGGAGGAGCCCTAGAAGTTCTGAGAAAAAATTGCAAATCATCGCATGTTAGTGTTAAAAAGTAATCATTTCCCTAAGGGCCTATGATCTAGGTGGATATCGGTTTCCACCCACCTTTTCCGACTGGCTCAAAATAGTTTTCTGGCAATTTTGGCAATTTACTATTTTTAGCAGGTTTTAACTTCCGAGGCCATTTTGAGGGCCTAAATGAAGGTTTTTTG
>JZKD02S1679122.1:254306-268123 GCA_000966675.3 Picea glauca
GTTGTATCTTCATTTTCATTTTCCTTCATGTCCAAATAACTTCATCAATCTTCTGGTCCAAAACCCATGACTAGGGTTGACATCAATGACAACAACCAATCTTCCAACACTATGGACATCACTTTTATCGATGAAAAGGATAAATTTGTGGTTATCTACCTCGACGACCTGACTGTCTTCTCCAACTCTGACAAAGACCATCTGCTGCACCTGAAGCAAACATTTGAAAAATGCCAAAAATTTGGCTTGTATTTGAACCCCAAGAAGTCACACTTCACTATGCAAGAAGGTAAAATCTTGCGCCACATTATATCCTGGGACAGAATCAAAATCGACCCTAAAAGGGTGGAAGCTATAGATACCATAAATATTCCTAGGAATATAAAAGCAATTCAGTCATTTTTAGGAAAAATAATTTTTTTGAGAAGATTTATCCCAAACTTTGTTGAAATCATGAAATTGATCACAGATATGCTCAAGAATAATGACGAAGTGAAATGGATGGCAGAGGCTAAAGCATCGTTTGCATGCATCAAGAAAGTTATCAGCGAAACGCCCGTATTAATGAGCCCTGATTACCAAAAGGATTTCTTAATTTTCTCATTCACCTCCGAACACACAGTGGCGGCAGTACTCCTCCAAAATAATGAAGAGGGTTTCGAGCAACCAATAGCCTTCTTTAGTAAAATTCTTAGAGATGTTGAACTGAGATATGATATAATGGAGAAACAAGCGTGTGCTATGGTTAAGGCTTTGAAGGCTTTTAGAACTTACGTGCTACACTCCAAGGTAATTGCATATGTTCCCACCAGTTCTTTGAAGGATATATTGGTTCAGCCTGACAGTGATGGTAAGAGGGGTCAGTGGCTCGCTAAAATCCAAGAGTTCGACCAAGAGGTAAAACCGACAAAAATAGTAAAGGGACAAGGTTTGGCTGAGCTCTTGGCAGAATCAAATTTTAGAGTGCTCGGAATAAATAACCTGCAAGGATATGAGGGACAGGTGGATGTAAACGATCCCAATGACGAAATAGAGATCTCCATAATCGAAGAGAAGTCTGTCTTATCAGATTTGTATAAAGATATAGTGGCCTACTTACTGACCTTGAAATTCCCTAGCAATCTGTCTCTAGCTAAGGCCAGGACACTGAAGTTGCATGCGTTGAAGTACTGCATATCTGAAAGTCAATTGTATTGGAAGGACCCCTTAGGTTTCCTACTGGTTTTTTTGCTAGAGTCAGAAACAGAGGGGGTCATAAGCGAATTCAACGAAGGTGTGTGTAGAGGGCATCACGCCTAGAGGGAAACAACTTATAAAATCCTGAGGGAAGGATATTATTGGCCTAAAAAATTTTCAAAGGTCAACATCAAAGTCAAAGCCTGCAACCCTTGCCAGTTGTTTGCAAGAAAAAAAAATCTTCCAGTGCTACCTCTGGTTCCTGTCAAAACTGAAGCCCCTTTTCAACAATGGGGGTTAGATTTTATAGGTGAAATCAACCCACATTCCAGTGCTCAACACAAATGGATCCTCACCACCATAGATTATTTCACCAAATGGGTGGAGTCTATTCCCACTAAGAAGGTGACCGATTTGGTGGGGATAGATTTCCTGGAAGAGAGCATACTATCCAGGTTCGGTTGTCCCCGAAAAATAGTGACGGATAATGCCCAGGCGTTCAAGTCTATGGCTATGGTCAGCTTCTGCCAAAAATATAACATAGTATTGGGCCACTCCATATCATATTACCCTCAAGGTAATGGGTTATCTGAATCATCAAATAAGAGTTTGATTACCATAATTAAGAAGGTACTGAGTGAAAAAAAAAGATCGTGGCATGTACACTTAAAATACGCCTTATGGGCAAACCGGATAGGTACGAAGAAATCCATTGGTACTTCTCCTTTTCAAATGGTGTATGAGACTGATGTGGTTTTACCTATAAATTTGGCACTTCCTGTAATGAAGCTCTGGAAAGATGAAAGAGAAGAGACAAACCATGTCACTAGAAGAATAAATTAGTTGATCGAGTTCCAATAGCATAGGACCGAGGTAGACGTGAGGATGCAGAAATACCAGGATGACATGAAAGCGTTGTTCGATCATAAAGACAAAAATAGGAATTTCCTCCCCGACGATTTGGTTTTGAAATGGGATGCCAGGAGGGAAGATTTGACAAAACATGGTAAATTTGATCATATCTGGTACGGACCATTCAAAGTCTCAGATTCTGAAGAGAAGAACTCATTTCTGTTAGAGAATTTGGATTGTGTGACTCTCAGTGCCCCTGTCAATGGGCGTTATTTAAAGCACTATATGCAATAAATCTATTTCAGACTTCCATTGTACATACTGGTTTGTTTTCTCTTTTCTTTTTCATAAAATTTTTCGGTAAGTTCACTTTCATCTTGAATAAAACAGGTTGTTGATTTCCTAGGAGTAGAGGCATAATTTTCGACACCCAGGATCCCATAAATCCTGAAGACCTGATACTCTTCATGTTGTTTCATGCAGGCCTCTGAATTACATCCCAAACTGCGAAAGGAGAAAGGGATGGTCAGGTATCTAGAAATCGACCCTCCCAAAACATGTGATAAATAATGTTTTTCCAAGAAGAATATGAAGTGGTAAGGCAAAGAGATGAAATTCCGGAGTCTCTGGTTTTCAAATGAATATATTTTAAACGTAGTAGTAGTCTCGCAAGTATGATGTGTTCACCTGAGTCGGAATTGAAAATTAACATCCATTTTCTGGAGGTCCATGGCCTACTCACTTTCCATTTTTCACCCTTGGCCCTTTCTCCTTAAGCTCTGACACCTACCCATACCATCAACAAAGGAAAAGAGTTTCTGCTTCCATTTGGGAAACTGTCGAGCATCTTCAGAAGTAATTTGGCCTTCACGGTTTCTCAGTCCCCTACTAAACAAGGCCATGCATGGGTGGACCTTAACTCTCTTAAGTATTTGAATAGTTTTCAAATGGTTAAGTCTTGCTCAAAAGAAGGCCCTTGGAAATGAGTTCCCCCCTTTGTTTTCTTGCGAGCTAGGGCATTGTGAAGGATAAGAGAAAGTTAGTCCAGAGCACTCAAAGCAAGATGACAGGCCTCTATTGGAAATTTTATGCAGATACCACCCCTGGTATTACTTATACATTTTGATTTCCCCCACTTCAGTTTCCAAAAAAAAAAATATATATATATATATATATAAGACAGATGGTGAAAGGAAATTCAAAATTGATTTCCCCCATCTAGTCCAAAGAGATGATGAAAGGAAATTCATAAAACGATTGCCCTCATCTCAGCATTTAAATGCATAATTAGCCTCTGAAGTGGTGAAAAGAATTTCAATAAAGGGGACCAGGAAACTTCACCAGGGTGTTGAACAGGCTCGCTGGCAGTGAAGCAATGTCTCAAGGTATCTGTAATTCTATCATACATAAATGATACTATGATCTAGTAATTAGATTTCTCGAAACTGGATCTACACCTCAGGTTCGTTGCATGTCTCCCTGGTCAGAAGCATGAATTACACTTCATTTTGATGCAATCCAAAACCCACAGGACCTATTGAGTTTCCTAAGATTTGTTTTGGACCGCTTTGGGTAGACCTGCTATCAGTGTCAAGGAAGGGAGAGTTACCATGGACTACAGTTGAGCTTAGAAAGCATTTCGGGTTTGAAAGCTTCCCAGAATTCAATTTGGAACCTCAAGATTCTCTCTGTATCCTCTTTCTCAACTAGTTTCTCAAAATCAAACTGATGACTCTATTTACCCATACAGGCACTCGGTCTACTGTTCTTCTCGTCCCACGAGGAGACGAGATCCCCAATTGGAGCCGATGTTGGAGCTGACTTCTTCTAAATAAGTGAGATTTTATATTTAAATCCCAAAAAGAAATTTTTGATAGTTTCTCTTGTTTTACGACATTTCCCATTGTCCTTAGTGTCTTGACGCGTGAAGTGGCGATAACGGTTTTAAAATTTTACCCAAGTTAGTGTCAGGAGTAAGTCACTTTAAACCCTAGTTAAGCATTGTCAGGGTTTCGCGACTCAGAAATCATTCTCCCAAAAATAAATACATTCGTATCTCTGAGTCGTGAAGTCACGATATTCATTAATTAAGCATGGATTAATTAAGAACTTAAGCCAGATCACGAATATTTAACTAGGTCGCATGATCGCGATTTCGAGTTTTGGGGGCTCAAGGGCTAGGACTGAAGTCTTCCGATACGACGAATGCAAAAAAAGGGGGATTAAAGACTAAAACACACTTAATTAAAGGAGCTAAGCTGGATTAATTGACGCATTAAGAAACCTTTGACACACAATACCTACAGAGTAAGTTTAAATGTTTTTGCATTAATTTGTGTTACAACTCGTCAAACAATTATGGCATTTATTTGAACTACGACGAGGTGACAGATAGTAGGATCTCGCTTTTACTTCTAAATATTTCTTTTAATCCATTTGACCGTTCTGTTCGCAAGGACACCAGGGGTTTAAATGACTAAGATAAAGATTTTTACCTTCATTTTTTCAGTTCTCATTTCTATTTATGCACAAAGCCATTTTACCAGGTTAACCGTTGTTTGTGATTTTCAAATATTTTCGACAGGTGGTCCAGTTTCAAGTTTCACTTTCATGGCTCCATGAAAAATGCCCAAGTCGCTTGTCGAGAGTTCAGGTCAAGGTTCAGACGTTGTTTCTGATACCTCGCCCTGAAGTATTAATTCTATCAAGACATGGTCATATGTTTCCAACATCCTGTAATTCGAGTCGATAAATTGTTCAGATGATTCTAGCGACAATGAGAAGGATGATTTATCAACCAAATACAAAATCGTCACTCAAGCAGAGATGCACAAAATAGTGGTGAGGCCCCAACTTCTTCCCTATTGTGATATGATCAGGTGGGCGTTGGACCATGTGGACATCCTAACCAGGACGATTATCAGCGAAAAAAGGTTGACGATTGGTACTTTTTGACCCGAACATTTGCGGGCAATGTATAAATTGTCACCCATGCCGAACCTTACACACAATGTCAAATTTCTAGAAGGCTTCAAGAAGAAGGAGTGCAAGTAGTATGCAAAAATTATGTCTGATCTGATCAAATATTGGGTCTCACACCCTGTGAAATTCAGGGCTAAATCCAACGGGATCTATTCAATCTCTTCCTTGGAGCCACAGTTCAAGTACATAGAAATGATGACCTACAGGTTGTATGGGAAGGAAGACACTACCCATTTTTTCCTCCCATGGGTGCCATTCATTCATACAGTCGCTAAGGGTTTCTCCTTTGACTGGGCCAAACTGTTGTCTGACAGTTTGACCAGTCGAATTACTGAATACCAAGCACAGAGGGCGAGTAAGAAAGCAACTTCGTTCTTTATGTCTGCTTACATCATGGATGTCATCTGCTTCATGACACCCTTCCCACTGATGAACTGGAGCTAGGCTCCATCTAATACAGAGCCTATCCATGTCTATCAATGGAATCTTTGTGAGGATAAGGCCAAAGAATTCATCTACGAGATCCTCAACTAGGTAATGGTGCCATTACATGTCGCCATTTTTGGCCAGCCGCCTCCCAAGATGTCAGATAGCATTGCGACTAGCTAAGCAATGTGGTAGATTGGTATCTAGAGGCAGAATTTTCATATATCAGGTTGTTCGGAACCTCTGTCCCTCCATATTCTCTTCCGCTATTCCTGCCAGATAACCTATTGTCCCATGAGATCGCCAGACAGACTGTGCTTAGTGAAATAAGCAAAGAGCTCAAAGGAGTATCAAAAAAGGTATGAATTCCCTTCTTTATTCGTATTGGTGCGTATTCCTTGTTATATTTTGGCCACGCCAAAGCTGAGGCTACGACTTTAGAAGAAATGAAGCTGGTGGATATTGAGTTCAAGAAGCATGACCCTAGTAAGGTTGTGAGCAATCACTTGGCGAGTTATGGCCTAAAGAGGTATGAACACAAGGATTCCCCTCATGATGAAATATTCCAGGGTGCGAGGTCCTTCGCTAAAATCCTAGGTCTGATTTAAGTCCTGCCACCCAAAGATATGGCCGAATTTTTGAAATTCTAGGAGCACCGACGGAGTTTTCTACCCCAAATTCTATAGGGTGAAGCCCCAAAGCTTCCAGTTATAAAGTAGATGGGAGCCAAAGGTGCAAAGGACTCGAGTCATAGTAGGGAGAAGGACCAAGGGAAAATAAGGGAGGCTAGAACCTTAGAGCAGGGAGTCGAAGTCCCTTAGAAGCAGGAAGGAAACCTCAAAAAGGGCATGTTAGGCAAGCATTCCCTAGTCCAAGCAGAGATTCTTTCGCAGGGATCAGGCGAATCACTTTTGCTCACGTCAAACAAGTCGGTTGCAGAGGTCACCCCGAAACAAACATTGAAGGAAATCAACAGTCTGATTGCTATTATCACACCCGTGCAGTTCATAAAGGGGAATCTTGATGCAGGATGGATTTTCAATGAAGAACTGACACCTGTTTTTGTAGAGGAGCTGCCTCCTAATGAATTTTTCTTTGACAAAAAAGAAAGGCCATGGTGAGGCAAGGATTATATCAAAAAGAGGGTGTAATGGCTAAAAAAATTAAAATCATGACAGATGGGAAGGCTGCGAAAGAGGAAGGATTTGCAGAGGAGATAGCTGGGACACTAGAGGCTTATGCTACAGCCAATCAGTACTCAATTGGGACTTTGACGTCCCAGTTGAAATGAAAGAACCTCATGATTAGTAAATTGGAAGCTAAAATGGCTACTGTTGAAGCGAATGTCAGAGATGAGGTGACCAGGAGCCTTGAGGAAGCCCGAATAGCCGACCTGTGTGAAATCTAGAAGCTCGGGTCCAACCTTGAGTAGGTGCTCTATTCGACACAAACTAGCCAAACACAAGTAAGCCAGCAGAGGCAACAGATTATAGAGTTACAGTCAAAATTGGAGGTGGTCGAGAACCAGGTTGTAGACATAAAAGTGTTCAGATCACAGGCCGTCGAAATCCAACATAAGGTATTTACGGCTCAACAAAACCTACTGGTAAAGGTAGGAACCATTCAAAACCATTTCCGGATGATAGATCAAATATTAGAAAATATTTCTTCGAGAGAAAGAGAAGTCGGGGCAGCACAGGTCGCTTTCCAATATGTTGTTATAGCTATGGAAAAGATAGAGACGGTCGGTAGCTCAAAATTATCCATTGAAGAAAAAACCAAAGGTAATATCCTGTTGAAGGTCTGGGAACAGAATATATCAAAAAGCAAGGGGAGAGCTAATGAATTGAATAATTCTTGTGAGGAAATGTTCTCTTTGATAAGTAAAGGTTTTCTAGACCTTGATAAGGAAAGAAGTGTTGGGACACTGGGAAAAATCAATATAGCTAAACATCTGGTGGACATCAAAGAAAACATGGAGAAGCAACAAGTGGAGATATCCCAGATTAGCCAGGTCAATATGGCCCAAGTGGACAAATGGCTAGTACAACCAAGTTTACAATTATGCTCCATCATCACAAAGGACCGACAATTGGGAAAACTTTTGCCACAGCTGGAGAAGAGTTGTTACACTTTTGAAGAAAGCAACCAAGAAGAGCCTTCCAGGTTGATAGCCCATTTGGTGGAGAGGTGCGTCATTTGCATCGAGCAGGCGAAGGGGCAAGTTTCTGATGCCAAATAATGACAGATGTCTACCTATTCTATTTCTAGAACCCGAAGGGCACGGAAAGGAAGGCGCTTTGCCCTTAATAGGGAAGGAAAACAAGAGGAGAAGTTTGTTTAAACAGAAGAAAGATTGTAATAGAAAAGGCTTTTTTTGTGGGCCATGAATAGGTTGTAATAGAGAAAGTTCTCTTAAGCCAATATTAATACAAAGTGGATTGAAGACTCCATATTTCATCAAGATTGAGTTATGTGTTCTCTTTCCTTTGTATATTCATGCTTCATGTCATTTTACATATATGTCTTTGATGAATGTTCTAGCTGCAATTTAGTATCACTTTTACTGTGGTGATCAGGTTCTAGGTATCTAGTTATTTACAGTTTTTCCTCTGTATCGGCTGCTTGCGGATACAAGACCTATGAATGATTTAGATCTCTACTTTATATGATTTCATCAAGGTACTCCTATCTTTTATTCTTCTTCCACAACATGGGATTCCTCTGAAATTGATGCCCCACATTTGTTTACAGCTCTATGTTTTCACACTCGGTTTCAAGATTTTAAACTCAATTATGGAAGATGGCCTTCGTTTTCGTTAAACCCTTCAACTGGCTTCATTGATTTTTCCCTGTACAATATAAATATTGAGACAAGCACTTCAAAGAATCCACCTCCTTCAAAGTTTTGTTCTCCCCATGACTGTACCCATCATAGGACAACCCAATATCGAACACAGTCTAGCGAATCAAACCAGTATTGCTTTAAATTTGTTCCATACTATACTCAAGACTTCCACCACTCGGACAGAGCTCGAATGTTCATGGGCCGCTATCAAGCGGGATATCAGCATGCAAGAATATTTGGAAGCTAGACAAAGACAACTCAGAGATATGCCATAGTTTCATTCCCTCCCAAGTTGTCTCTTCACCTTCCTTTTCTTTCACTCTTTTAGATGCTTAGACTCTACACTTTATAGCTTTAAGTGTAGACTCAAGAACAACAATACCTAGACCTAATAATAATACAATAATCATATTAAAAACATATTTTAACCCTATTATATCATATTAAACTCATTTAAGAAACCCTAGAATTATTAATAATCAATAAAAATCAATCTAATTATAACCCTAGGCCTTTATATTTATAAACTCAACACTAATAAATTCCCTTAAAACCCTAGACTTATAAATACTATTATCAAAAACCTAGAATTATGGAATATTATTAATTATCATTAATTATCGTCATTTTATTAATTTTGATTAATTTTAATTTTGTTTTAGTTCTGAAAATAGGGTTTTACAGATAGCCGACCTAATTATAATCTCAAATTGTCCTACATCTACTATTAATTGACCAAGATCAACAACCTTTGAAATTGAAGATTAGTCTTGATGATGAATCTCGATTCAGATTTGAAACATCGATGACAAAAATGAAACCAATTGTGGATTATCTGGCAAATAACTTTGAAAGTTATAAACACATCAAGACAAGCACAAAGCAGACAACAAAATGTTTATGTGGTTCACCCCAACCCTGGGGCTACATCCACCAACTCTTCTTCTTTATTGTCTTCAATCAATCAGTTACAAGAACAGTGCTTCAAAACCCTACTTCGCTTGGGATATGAGATCTACACAGCTCGCTAGATCCTCCTTCCTTGATAGATCTAAGCACACAACCTTCCATAGCCTGTTACAATGAATTTCACTCAGCTCTGCAAGTCTCACACAGTATGCACAAAGGTTACAATCCTTCAATCACATAGATATATCAGTTAGCCATTCGTCCCTTCTATATTGCCTAGACATCTATATATATATTACAAAATAGGCCTAAACATGGGTAAACCCATGGGCTGACATCCCATGCCCGTTACATAATCCCAAAAACCCAAAAAGGACCCAAAAAAGGATTTGAGATCCATGATCTCCACTTTGTCTTGCGCTTCTCCTTCGACAAGTTGTCGAAGTCCGAAAATAGGTCAAACTTGATGAGCTCCCTCAAAAATTGGTCAATGGCCAACAGGCCCCCAACACACACCTATGACTCGTCCTGAGTCATGCTGATGTATGAAGTTCTACTTCGAATGCTTTGAGCTTGGATAAAACTTCTTTGACTTTCCACTGTGCTACAAGCTCTTGTTCAGCAAACTCTTGAATGACTGCATCATTCACAGGTCCTTCTAGGCATTTTTCTGTTGCAGTGCTAACTTGCTCCAGTTCTGCTCCTTGGCCTTCTACCTCTATAAACAACTGATAGGCCTTATATTTCACATGTTGGAGTTTCTGAGTTATCTCCATAACTATGCTCTGGATAGTATGGATTTGTTGTTGGGTGGTTCACTGCTCTTGAGATCTCTTCATTCTCTCCACAGATTTCAGGGCTTTCAGTTGTGTCTGTAGTGTTTCTATGTGTTGCTTCACTTCCTGGAGTTGTGACTCTAGTGCCTGCAATTATAGGTTCTCAGTAAGTTTCTCATATGTTTGGGCACTGGGATCAGGTAATTTCTTGCATTCTAAAGGGCCTTTAGCCTTTCAACTGCACTCCTGGAAGTTGCTTCTCTTTGGTCCTTTACCTCTTGTGGGGTCTCGGGCATAGTGTGTAGTTCTAGGTCTATGATGCATTGCTACAGCTGTTGGATCACTTCTTCAAGTTGCACTACTTGCTTCAGGATTTGATCCTCTGCCTCTACTTCTATGATAGTCACAGAACGCAGTGCTTTGTTGGCTTCTTCATTTACTTCAAGTTGCTCGGCGAGCAACTATTCCTTGCCTTGCTATAGATGTGCCTTTTCTTCATCGAACTTTTCCTGGAGAGAACTCTTTTCCTATTCGAAAGCTTGAAATTGTTCTACAAGTACTCCTTCTACTTTTACCAAATCCTGGGTGGCTTGTGTTGTTTCATCTTGTGCTCATCAAAGGTGATCTTCGACTATATCAACAAGCTGGTGGAGTTGGCTGGATCATCTCTTGGTGCAGGTGTTCCCTTTTGTTCTAGTCAGATACTTATGTGGGGCTAACATGTTGTATACTTTGCAATTGTCGAGGTTGAAGTGGCTAAACTTCAACGCTGTGATCTTATCTTTGTCTCCTCGCACTGCGTGTATCCCCTTTGGGGGGTACGCAGTGACCAAGGTGTACTCGAAATATCTAGGTACGTTGTCGTAGTTTATAGCACCGCTTAAAGGTGGTATATAGGTGGGTAGGATAGTCAGGATCAGTTTAGCATTCGTTAAGTCATCCCTGTGCTTAGTTCGCTTCTCATCGGATGACTGGGATGATCCTACTCTATGAGAAGTGGATGGAGAGGCTGACAGTCCTCTCGTGGATGATGCTTTTATACATGTAGACATCAACATGAATCTTTCAGTCATGAGTTCGATCAAAACTTCCTCAACAACTCTTTCTACAACGCTCAACTCGTCCGACATACACGCTCGAGGTTAAAAATATTAGGTTTGGGGGGTAAATTACACATAGTAATAAGATAGAGAGAAAAAGTATGATGATCACTGTATAAACTCAACTTAATCCGCGGGCTCAAATTCTCAATTGGAAAAAGTGTTCTCGGTGCGTGGCGTGGTGGGATAAATAGGTAACTGGACAACAGGTTGCTTGTAACGAGTATGAGGCCTTCATTAAGTTGGTTATGTCCATCATGGTGTGGTCCCAATGGTTGAATGGCGAGTGGGATGGCCATAAATGGCTTTCTATCCATTCGGAGTATTGATCTAACGGTTATAATGTCCCCAATGACTATATTGATTCTTCATGGCGAAGTTCCATGTGTCGTTGTTCTATATCCTGACGAAGCTCTAATTTTGCAATTTTTCCTTCTGCGAGGTTCCCTGTGGATCCTTCTACAAATTATCAATATTGGCTCTCTTCTTACTTAACTTTCTAGCCTTCTTCCCGGTGAGCTTTGTCTCGGTATTTCTTTTTCCATTCTGATTCTTGTCTTGTTTTGACATAGTCACTTCGCGCTTCTGAGATTCTTCCCTAGGGTTCCAGGATAATACTTCTTCTTTATCTAGGATAGGTACTTCAATCTTCTTTGGATCCTCTAGTGTTCTTTCAACTTCGACATATGGATCTCTAGTGTCAAATAACTTCGATCTGTTCTCCTGTTCTTCAATCAAGTGTGTGATCCTTCTAGTCATGAAATCTTTTAATTCTTGCTTCTTTTGTTCCAAAAAATCTTCTTCTTCCTTCCGTCTAGCTTGATCTCTGTCGATCCAAGTTTTCCCTAGTAACATGGTAAAAGGAGCGTTGTTCTCAATAAATTTAATAATATCAAAATCTTCTTTTGTTGAAGTTCCATTAATAGTCATAGGTATCTAAGAGAGCCTTCCACATAGGTTTATTAGTTTTCCTTTAAGTAACCCTATTCCTCCTAATGAAGGGATCAAAGAAGGCTTCCCTATAGCTTCCCAAGTTCTCTCTGTCATGATATTCACCTATGTCTCCTTATCTAGAACACAGTCAATGTCAAAATCTCATATTCTTGCTTCAAGGAATTCTTTTTCTTGGAAGATATCCAATAATTTGACATGTCGATGATCATTCAAAGTTTCGTTTATTTGTAGCAATACTTTCTATGATTCTTTCTGTGGTTATGCTACTTTTGGATCTACCTTAGAGTTTTCTTTATTCAGATTCATTTTTTCCATCTTAGAAATCATTCGAGGGAAATCCAATACTTCATGGTCCATAGCTTTAAAACAAAGACAAATAGGTCTTTTCCCAGGGCATTCCTTATCAATATGTCTTGGTTTTTTGCAATTGTAACAAAGAGTTAATCCTTTCTTTCTCTTAAATGATCCCTAGCCTTTCCTATACTGCATACTAGGATCATGGTAGCTAACCTACAAAAAATTCTTTCTAGGATCCTGCATACACTTATTAGTCCAAACATTCCTTCTATGCATAGGTATAACATATTTTCCACTGTTCATATCAGATCTATTCATATAAAATCTTCTTTCATCTATTAATACCCTAGTTTTCAAGCTAGGATAGAATCTATCAAACATACCTAGATTCATACTTTTGAAACAAAAATTTCCACTAATATTACTTCTACAAAGAACAAAGCCTTCATATCTATAACTTTTCACTATTCTTACCTTTATCAGAGCATAGAGTTTATAGATCTTACCTCTTTTCTTCAAATCAGACTTCTTTTTCTTAGCATAGATCTTGTCAGACTAATTAGAGTACTTTGTACCAGAGAAATAGATCTACACACAGAGATTTCACAATTTTAGGTTGGGTTTTTGCACAAAGCTTCTTCTTTCTTAGTTCCCAACAATCACAGTTTCATATCCCAACAACGAAACCATTTTTTGGCACAGGGGCAGACCCAGGGTTCAACGCCACAACAACGCACCAACAAAACCCTAACTACTAGCCCTTTCAACAACACTTGCGAAGCAGATGAAGTCTCACCTGAGGTAGAGGCAAGGGTGGTTGCAAGACTCAAGTGTCTGCAACCTTAGCTGGGACACAGATCTATTTAGCATTAACAATTCATCAATATTCAACCAATAACTACTACGCAAATAGAACAGAGCTTTGCATCATTCACTCAAATCTAATGTATTTAAGTACTTTATCAAAATAGGTAGGTCATATCTAGATGATCAAGCACTAAGAACCCTCATATAGATCAGATCTAATATCCGTACACATCATTAGCAGAAAGCATAAGAAGATTTATCTATCTCTATCAAGAACTTAGAAAAAGAAGTTATAAACACATCAAGACAAGCACAAAGCAGAGAACACAATGTTTACATGGTTCACCCCCACCCTGGGGCTAAGTCCACCAACTCTTATTCTTTATTGTCTTCAATCAATTGGTTACAAGCATAGAGCCTCAAAACCCTACTTCGCCTGGGACAGGAGATCTGTACAGCTCACTAGATCCTCCTTCCCTGATAGATCTAAGCACATAGCCTTCCACATCCTCTTACAATGACTTTCACTCAGCTCTGCAAGTCTCACATAGTATGCAAAGAGCTTACAATCCTTCAATCACATATATCTATCACTTATCCATTCGTCCCTTCTATATTGCCTAGACACACATCTTTCTCTCTCTCTCTCTCTCTCTCTCTCTCTCTCTCTCTCTCTCTCTCTCTCTCTCT
>JZKD02S1679122.1:270853-284935 GCA_000966675.3 Picea glauca
ATTGTTTATTTCTTACTGCTCATTATTGGATAATAATTCTACATTGATATAACATTTGAAGAAAAGGGATTATAATTACGCTATTACTGATTCACCCCCCCTCTCAGTAATCCAAAAATAAGTGCATACAAGTGTCACTGTCATTGACTCCTATGTTGTGATAGGCATTAGAAAATTCTACCAAGTGTTCATTCGTAGTAACCGTGTTATTCCCTTAAAACCTAGGGAGATTCTCTTTGAATTTTGGAAGTGGACGAGTAGAAGGTGCTAGGTTTAGAGGAGAGGAAACATGCCACAAAGTAGTAGTGGCATATTCTTCAAATTGAAAGAGACCATACTTCTTTATGACATTAGTGGGATTGGTGGTAGATTGGACTGGGAATTAATGGTTATACAATCTACCAATCACTGACGAGGTTGAAGGTCAATATGAAGAAGCACCTCTAGTGCCACCAAAGCCACCCCTAGATGCCATATTGTGAACGATAGGTAAAGGAGAAAAAGACGAACTAGATGAATCAGACAAAGTTCTCCTTAGAATACCTTGTTGGGTTGACAAAACAACGTTTCTTCTTCCTATTTCAGCAATAGGGTTGATCTCAGGTGATAAACCTCTTCTTCTCCTAGAGATGTGAGGTTTTAAGGACATGAAAAGAAGATCAAAACTTTAGGAAAAAGAAAGATATGGTTGATTCCTAGGTTTTATTTTCCTAGATTCGCAATGTTCTTAGACACTTATGTCTTTCTCAATCACTTCCCATGAGTATTCAAGTTCAACTTGGGTATTAGTGGTTTCTAAAATGGTATTGAATAAGGTTAAAGAAATGTTGGTCTGATCTTTAAGACCAGGCTCAATATTGGGCTGCCTTGTAACAGGTATTATCATGAAGAAAAGAAAACAATCTAAGAATCAAAAGAAGAAATATAAATATATTCAATGATAATCATGCATACAATCAACTAGAGAGATATGGAAGATCTCCTTAGTATGGTCACCAAAATAAATGTTGAGGAAAAGATATGAATTATCTTACTCAGGCATTTTTGAATCCTATCTGGCTAAGGAAAGATAGTCGGGAATATCACACTATGTTTTATATCCTTAAAAAAAATACTTCCCAATCCACAAGTATTAATTACCAGGGCTTAGGCTGATTTTTTAAATGAAAAGATTGTTGCAAAATATGAATTTTTTATATAATTTTTTGAAAATATACAAATTGTAGAAAATAAATGTGGAGCTCAAAAACAAAAGTAACCAAGTCACATATTCACACAAATGAGACAGAATAGAAATCTCTTTATTTCCTTCCAAGAAATCAAAGTTTCTTTCTCTTTACAAAATCCCTGGGAGGGCATAGACCAAAGTCAAACTTAGATATCCCCGATGAAAACCATACAAAAGGACTCTGACAAGAAGTAAAAAATGAACTTTAAAATCTAGATAAGCTTGCCACAAACTACTGCCAACTTGAATATGCACAATATCCTTTATCAGTTATGAAATTTAATCCATAAACAGACAAATATACATAGACTATCAAAGATAGATCAACACCTTTGAAACAAGCATCTGAATGATATGGTTCATCTTTGAACCTTGTTGTCTACAATAGGACCTTGTTGTCAAAAAGAGAATTAGGTCTTTAATGAATTGAAGAGTGAATGAAAACTGACCTATCTCATGAAAACAAATGAGCAAACCTTGGTATTATTTTATCCTTCTATTCTCCTCTTGTTCTTCCTTCTCGTTTGGATTTTATGCATTCCAAATCAATTGACTTAGTCCAACTACCTCCTTTAGTTAAGTTAATTAAACTTAACTAATTTTAGTTTAGGGGAAGTAATAATAATAATAATAATTAAGGGTCTTTATTAAATAATAACTAAGTAGGTGGGACCCCTTGTGACTCCCTTTATTTCTTTACAAAAATAAACACAAATAGATAACCATTTTAAACACATGCCTCCTTGTAGCTCCCATAAATATTTCCAAAATTTGAATATTAAATATCAGAAATAATTCAAATTATATCCAAAATATGTAAATAACCACATTATCCAAAAAATAGTTTGTTGTCCAAAATTTTCTGCAATCCATTGTCTTCAACAAATCAACCATAAACACATAAATCAAAATCCATATTTTCCACTTTGAGAGGCAATCCTTATTCTACCACTGTTGTCCCCTTTGGACTTCCCAGAATTAGCCTTAGGTTGATTCAAACCTTGAGGCTTAATCTCACTAATAACATGGGAACAATCGTCCCTCAAGTGCATACGGGAAGACACTAATTTTGCTAAGTCACTTGAAGGAGATGAGGGAGAAGATGCAACATCTTTACCTTTTCTTGCACATGGGGGGCCTTAGTTTTAAGTCATTTTCTAGCATGAGAGGACTGAACATATGAGTTTACAGGGGAAATTTGAGCATTTGGATTTACAGGTGGAGGAGGAGGCAATGACAAGTTGGTCCAGCCATGATGGTGGGAGACTGTCGGATGAACAATATCCTGCAATCCATTATTTTCGGGAACTTCTTGTTGCATAAATACATGGGGAGGCACAGGGATACCAACGAAATTTTGGGGCTATAAGGGAGGCCTATCTAATCTAGGCTGAATTATCCCTTTCCCAATCCAATTGAAGAACCCATCTTGAAAAAGTTGGTTCAACTCCTGACGATTGACATCAAAATGAATTGAGAATATGGGCCTTCTAGGCCCTATGTTCCAGTTACCTCTTCCCCTATTGTTTCTACCATGACTTCCTCTGCTGAAGAAACTCATCATGTATGTAGAAATTCATTAGAAACTAGCCCTTAATAGACCATACATGAAATCCTCTTTATATGAACAAAGTTTGGCTTAGAAATTGACATAAGACAAATGCAATTAAATCCATAATAATTATTTAATAATTTCCAAATGAGCTAGGAGTGAAATAGGGTTCATGGGATATCTGGATGGATTGTAATGAGAGAAAATGTGATAGCATGATAGGGGGTAAGAACATGAGTACTGCTCAACAATTCATTAAATAAATAATTGTGCAATCAATACCAAAATACATCAGCTGCCACATATTTTTGTGTCATATATTTACCACTGCCATACAGAGTGTTTAATTTCTTTTATAGAACAACGTGTGTAAAATGAAATTGGGATCGTGAGGGGGGTATAATGAGAGAAAAAGTGAGATCATGAGAGGGAATAATACGGATATTGTTCATAAAAATAAGTTAAGTTAGACAATAACCATAACTCTGTTCAGACCGCAATCCAATAAGCATCCACTCTAAAACCAAAATCATTAAATTGTCCCTTATTTACAGAAAGAATGCTTGTTGACTTCAATAAAAAGACAATTCAATTGCCCATAATTCTTCAATTATATCAACCTTTGCATCTTATACAATAACTATGCAACCTCATATTTTTTTTATTTTTTTGTTAATTTGTGCGAGACCTGTTGGGTACGCGATTAACCTGTGGCTTGAGAAACTGCGACTCAAGGGCATCTAAGCCGTTAAAATCACCCGGGGATCGCACCTGGCCTAAGCCACACCAACCCTTAACATGGTTGGATTTTTTGTCCCCGTAGGTTTCAAACCGTTGACTTTAACATCACAAAGTGGCTTAACAACACACTCCGTCACCAATTGTCCTACACCTCGGGGACCTATGCAACCTCATATTAATATCATTTCAAATTTCACAATAATATCATAACCATTCGAGCCACGGTCCTTCTTCTTCCAATGCTAAACTTTTTCCCTTTTAAAACAAAATATAATATGCATTGTGATTCCAAACATCCATATCCTAGATTCATTTCTTAAAATCAAATACTAATAGACCCTATATTAACCACCAACAGTCAATTTTCAATATTGATTGACACAATCCACTACATTAAAACTCATAATTGAACCTCGATTCAATCACACATAGGTTTCCAACAATATAATCGACATAATCTTGATTCGACAATAGCATTTAACCAATATCATGCAACTTTGAGCTTGATTTTTTGAAAATCGAACATGTAAAAAAATCCTTTTAAAAGAAATGCCCAATAAAAGACAGAGCCATATAATGTGCGAGGAGAACATAACCATATCACGCATAGGTTCCTTTTAAACTTAAATGGGACCATGATGATGCTAGGTTTTAACACAACAATGGATAGAATAACCATAAATCGACCAAATGGAAATTCCTCGAGGTTGTAGATAACTCATACCCTCTTTTTCAAACAAATTTATCACAGAGAGGAAATAACAGAGGCTCGATCAAGATATTGTCTTTGAAGTCAAAGATCCCATGTTCTTTTTTTACAATAAGTTATCAAAGAGAAGCAACCCCAGGTAATCAAGTATAATCTTGGAATAACAGAGAGCCCGTGCTCTTTTAAAATCACCACAGTCATTTAAATTATAACCCCAAATTCTTGACAGAGCCAAAAAGTGCCAGAGGAGAAACAAAAACAAGTCAAGCTCAGCAGAACCAAGTCGTGCTCTATAGAAACAGAACCAATTTGTGCTCAATAGACCAAAAACAAGTCGTGTTCACTAAACCAGGCACATGCAGGTGTCTTTTAAAATTTATGGCAGAGAGGTAACGATAATTGTCTTAATCAAGGAAGAATCCTCGAAGACACAGAGAGATTGTGCCCATTCCAAACACCACAGATGTTTATAACCTTCAAAACAAAACTTGACAGTGAGGTTTACCAACATATCATTCAACCACTACAACAGAGATGAGAGGAAGGAACACTTAAAACCATTGTAAAAGAATGCATGAGCACGACCCGTGGCCACCTAACACATATACAGGCTTCTATTCAAAGTTCTGGGTGATACAAATATTCGACTGTGCAATGCTTTCGACAATAGTGACAGTGAAGTAGATGCTATAACAAACGATAGATCGGGGCTCGGCCAAACAAGTAGGAAAAATGAAACTCTTAATAGTGGCATTGCAACCTGGAGGAATGAATCATAAAAACGACCGAGATGAAAAGGGGTGACAAAAATTAATACCCAGACTGGTGGTAAAAACCCACGCAAATAAAACTCAGATCTTGTTGCACCATTATCATATTTTCCACAAAGAACCAGAGTAACACCCCAAGCTGATTGACATGTTTTACACCAAAAAAACAATGCATGGGATATCCACGCAATAAAATCCATTATTTACTTTTTAAATGCCAACAGTCTAGAGTATACACAGAGAAAACCATAACACGACACCATTACACAGTCAAAACTTAAGAAGAACACGGACCTCATGTAATCCTGAGCCAACAAATCGATTCATAATACAGAGGGACCATCATGGATGGAAAGAAAAGGAGACATACTTGGAAAAATCGCTTTCCCGAAAGAGTTGGACTGTGTTTTTCCTTTCAAAACTAGAAATAGTGGATCTTCCACAACCACCAAAGCCGAAAAAAACCAAATGCAACTATGGCTAGGGTGAGGGTCGAGGTTTGTTTGAGTGACATATAGTAAATGCACGTCGCTTCCTCCCCCATCCCTATTCAATTCAACGTACAATCCAACCCATAACCATAACATCAACCATTAATCCAAACACATATTCATTGATATGTTCAATACTATATCCATTACATAGTGTGCTACCCGAATCATATCAAAACTTTAACAATAACCATATGTTAAACATTACCATATGTGCTTCACATATAATCCTTTAACCAAAGCACATAGTATAGCAACTAGGTCCATCACCTTTCATTTGTCACCATTATGTATACCTTAAGGTTTATATATAATCTCTTTTGCAATAACCTTAGGACTTATCCATATTTTTTTCCTCTTTTTGTTTTAGGCTCCCATCTCATCCTTTAGCATAAAAACATATATATAAAATAATCAATCAATGTTTAATGCATAACATAACACCTGTAAAAATAATCCTTTTATCCATAATGTTGTGATAAGTTGCAAGTGACCATCAAAACCATTTTAGCAATGACACATTCAACCAACCATCTTATGTCGCCACAACGAATAAAACCATGACTTGCATCATCAATTGTAGAATACTGTGTAGGCATCACCATAACAACAATCAAAATCTAGGCATCCATCATAAAGCCACTAGTCTACAAGGGGGTCCCACCTACTAGTTAATTATTATTATTATTATAAATAAATAATAGAGAGTAGCAATCATTTGCGAGCAATATTCATTGTTGCGATTTTAAGCGTGAACATAGAGATTTTTCCGTAGGACCAGGAGTCCCTTATAGCTAATATGAATTTGTGTTCAAACCTCATTTCTTACTCATAAGCATGTTGACCTATACCTATGGGACTCCCAACGAGTTTGGTTTAATCTCTTTTCTGACTCTCTCAAAAAGATAAAATATTGTCAAGTGAACTTGTCTCCTTCACACTCGTAAATTGGATTTGAAATGACGTCTATTGGGTGGAAGTTTAACCCTTTTTCAAACCAAGTAGACTAAATTTATGAAAAGGGACATTGTTTGGATTTAAGTTGTAATTGCATCTCATCCTCTCTCTTGCAGTATTAAGCCTATCATCGGTTCTCGCGTTTGCATTATAATCCTATCATCTCGAGTATTTTTCATCATCAGCCAAGCAAAGCCTTCTTTATATCCTTTGCAGCATGACACCTTGTACCCTATGAGGAAACATTCCCCCAAGTATCCATTTCCTGCGTACACCTCCTTGCATTGATCATAGGTATGTTCCACTATTGGAACTAGTTTCTTACACGTGACAGTCATTTCCTCCTTTGTATCATAGAATTCATTTTACTATGAAAAAACAAAAAAATATGGGCGGGAAAAGAATATTATCTCTTGTTGGCAGCAGTCATGCCGCCTTTGAACAGAGAGAAATTTTTTTATTCCACTTGTCATCCAAATTTTAGGTTTAGCATGAGCTTAGGAAGTTGAACTCGTTACTTAGAGTTTAATCCTCTGAATGGTTACTCTTCCATTTCCTATGGAGAGTTTGATTGGTGCCTCCTGCATCACAAAGTTACATCATTGACTCTATGTTGCCAGAGTCTTCCAAATGTCTCATTCTTTTTTTCAAAGGATGTCTATCGACCTATGTTGGCTATTTCTCAGAACTCTTGACTTTGCATGTTGGCCATATTCTCAGTGTGTCTCAGAGTTACATGAAGTTGTATTCCTATCATGCACCCTGGTCCTACTTTCATCATGGGTAGGTAACCTTGAACCCAACAGTCGACATCTCCTCATCGATCATTGATTGGGGGGTTTCCCTTGTGTTTGGTGACAAGAAATCTATTCACACATTGGGATTCATGCAGTTTCTTGGCCCTTTGGATGTCATTAGCCTTATTGATGGTTTCCTCCCCTTTATTGGTAATTTTCCTTATTGTCTTCTATTCAGAGGGTATTTTTCATGCACTACTTGCATCTGGTGCATGCGAAAGATGCACATGGTCATTGGTTCATGAACATGTTCTTCGTCCGAGTTCCTCCAAATCATCAAGATATTACTTTATACCTCGTGTTGACTGATGAGAGATGCCTTAATTATCTCCTTTCATTGGGTCTCCTTCCATTGAATTTAGCCCATCTATTCTGGAAATGAGACCTAGAGTCCTATGAGTACCTAGAGGCTTGTAGTCATCAGTGGCAAGTTCTCTCACCATCGACAGTTGGGAATACATCAATGTCTCATGATCGATGGATTCTTCAAGTGTTCGACCTCCACACCTTTATTCACACTTGTAAGAATGTACTCAGTGCCTTAATACCTACTTTCATTATCGGTATATTTTCTTGCGTTTGTTAACGGTATACCTTAATGACCGATAATCAAACGAAGTCTCATTGTGTTCGACCTCAAATCCTTTATTCACATAATGTATATTTTCACCTTTGATGGATCGTGTAGAAGACTTGAAGACATCAGTTCATAGTCACATCTTTCCTAAGTTGTTGTTATCATTCATTGGACTAATACCTATATAACTTCAATGGTCATGAGAGATCAGATTGCAATCCATAGTATACATATATCTTCATATTGATTTTGAGATTGGTTTTCACTAGGCCTTGTTCGTGACTATGATAGCCTATGGCATGTATCTACCCTTGTATTTCCTATTCATGGCCATGAACAACTATTTCATATATTTCCACATGGATCTGTAGTGTAATTCAAATTGGCATCCATGTGCACAAAGTCATTATGGATTGTAATATTCTTATGAGAAAGTAGCTCGTCCAGCTGGGTCTCCATTACTCCACTTCTGGGAATTATAATATATTTCATCCATCACAGATACTCCTCTGACCTCACACATTAGGGTGCATTTGTTATAGCAAGATTTTCCTCACCCCATACAACTTGCTTAGAAGGCCTTTTCCATTTCCCTATGCAGACTTGAAGTCCCCTTTTTGCAATTCCCAAAGATAAAAAACATATTTTTCCACATATATGTGCCCTAACAATTATATAACATGTGTATATGCAGGTTGCACCATTACAACCCATGTACATTGGGTTGTGTGCCCAAAATTAAAAAATTGTGTCGGTTTTCCATTTCACGTCACGATATCAATGATCCTTGACCTTCCATATACCAGAAACATTTGACTCGGCCATTCAGTTCCATTTGAAGGCTATAAATAGGCCATATCCAAGTTGTGGAGAAGAGGAGAATAATTCAACTTTGAGAGCAAAGTTACTCAAGAGAAATTATTCACTTCATATTGAGTCTGCATCCCTTTGTCCTTTTAAGCCTGAACACATTGTTCATCCCCCAAGCTCTTCCCTATTTGATGGAGAACCTCATTGTCTCTCTTATATGAGCTTGCCTTTGGTGGAGGATTGAAGTGGTGGAGGCCCAACTGAAAGGGACTTAGTTAATCAGTTTTGAATATGTCGACACAGAAGTTTTTTATTCATACACTTATGTTGATTACATTTTAATAGAAATACTCTTTTCTCCGCCAATTAACGTCTCACAAATATTTGAATTTTTATTCCATGGGCATATTTTCTATGAATATTGATGGATTATGCTATTATATGTGCTAACTTTATATATTATCACCATATGCTTGTGTATCTTGGTTGTTGAGGACAAGTTGCAAGTGTATAGCTTTGAGTCAAGTGCTCAACGATGGACTTCATCAAACRTCTGGAYGATGTAGGATMTTTATATTTTCTTGTTAGCATATTTGTTTATCATGCATGATTTTAAGGATGGAAATTATATTAAAATGTAGAAACATGGGCTAATATTACTTGTCCTTAATATCCAAAATATAAAATGTTTGGCGATATTTTTGTAAAAATATTCAAATTTATCAGGATTTTGTATAGTTTATACAAATTTTTGGCGATTTTAAAGGTAAAATAATTTTATTCTATAGAATTTGGGAGAATCGGTTTTAGAAAAAATGGAAAATTGAAAATCATTTTTTGGGAAAAACCATGGAAAATTAGCCCATTTGTGAAATTTATCCCCTAAAATCATCTATGTTGTTTATATAGCATACTTGAGATTAGAGTTGATTGTTGTAGTCATTTCCATCTGTTGTGGTTTACTCCATGCCATAGAGTGATTTTCCTTATAACAAGTTGTACTACCTGATTAACAAGATACTAGAATTTATCTTCCAAAGTGTTGTTCTCAGTGTCACTATAACATACAGGCATATGATCAACTGATCTAGAGCGAGTTTTAGGAGACTTATGGGACTCTTGATATACCTGGTAGTACGTGGGAGTGATGGTTGTGTACATATTATGTCTGATGTGGTACCACTTGAAGGGGTACTAATAAGGGTTACATAGGTTTCCAACAAGGTGAAACATTTGTTTCAAGTAACCTCATAAAACCATGTGTATTTCCTGCGTGCAGTCTTCCCCAGCAGTAGTTTTACCCACTGAACAAAAAATCTTTCTTCTTTAAAGATGACGAAAATACATGTCTCTACCCTTAAAAAAAAAATTCCCAGATCTTCTATAGATAAAATTCCTCTTATACCACTTGTTAAGTACCAGATGTACTATAATAAGAAGAAAATAGAAATATTGCAGCAAATATCAATGGAACAACAAAATATAGAGAACCACGATACCAAAAATGATACCTTTATTGATAGAAATCCAAGTTCACTTGCCTCTTCGAGGGAGAAACCTCCAGTAGAGTAGATCTTTATTACAATAATTCTCAAGACAAGGCTTTCTCATGCCTTTTACTCATATTTACACTAATTATATCTTCTAAAGAACATTATAGAGGAACATCTTTCTAGAAGCGAAAGATTCTATAAAGTATTCTTACATTAGACTTGTTCACATGATTAAATAGGACTTTTTAACTAATGTCAGCCTTTATTACATGGAAAATATATTATTCTACCTATGTGAGGGGTTAGGGAGGTTAGGTCCCTAACAACGAGGGGAAAATAATCATTGATTTGCTCAAATTTGAAACCAAGGTTTGAGGGCATACCATCTAGGTAATTTGCACAAAATTGAAATGGTTGGTGTTGTGCATGGGAGACTGGGCGACTTGATTCAAATATTTAGTTGGAATCACATGATGCACATTTTTAGATTTGTTGTTGAAATGAAGGTTTTACATGGAAATATCGCCCTTGAAGTTGTTAATGAAATTAGTAGGGTTATAAAGAAAGATTATGCAAACTTGTTTTTTTAATTGGTTGCATGGTAAATGGAAAATGTCCCAAGGATGTTCAAATCAATATTGATGAAAGAGAAAGTGTAGCATTCACAAGGAAATGGCCAGTATTTTTTTTTTCAAGAACAAAGTCAATTTAATGTTTTCCAAAAGGTGTGAAGAATGTTTGATGAAATAGTGCTCATGTATTAAATTTCTATTTTAAATTTATAAGGCATCATGATTAATTATTAAATTCTTAGTCAAAGTTATGGGAAGATATGATGATATTCTTGATGTAAAGATTCAAAATTAACTCCAGAAACAAGCTAAAAGTTGAGTCAAAGTAAGTCTAGAAGTCCTAGTCATGTAATAGAAAGCTATGTTGAGTCAAGTTGCATATGCAATTATGAAAAATTCTTGTAAACATTGATGGATTAGAAGTTGAGGGTACATGATCGGTGTTACCCGACACCATAACAAATTATGTAAAGTCATGTAATAAGTTAAATTCAAGTTGAGAGTCTAGAGTCAAGGTTTAAGCAAAGTTAATTCATTCCTATTGTCAATGTCAAAGGATAAGTCATGTAAATTCATGACATTATAATGTCAATTAAGTTTTCCAATCTAATTTCATAGGTATCTAATTGGATGGAGACATCCCTCCTCCAAGAAACAATTTTATGCAGGTATTGAAGCAAAAGATTTAGATGAAGAATTATGCAAAACAATGACTAATGATGAAAAAAGAAGACATTAGAAAGAAGATGGATGAAAAGAAAAGATGATGTTGACTCCATGACAAAGGAAGATGGTAGATTAAAGTGAAAGCAAGAAGGGGAATTTGGTGGCAAGATGAAGCCCTACAACTATTGAAGTGAAAAATGGGGAGCAAATAAAAGCTCAGAGAGGAGGTTTAAGGTGAATAAGGATCAAAATACCAAAAGAACGGGTTCATAGGAATAAATAACCTAGGTGAGGTATTTAGCAAGATGGAAAATACTTGTTGATGAAGAAGGTGAGAACATTGAGGCTTGAAGGAAGGTACAAGAGATTGAACATGGATATAAAAATGAAGGGATTAGTAGAAGGAAAATGCCACAGAAAGGTGATGCATACTTCATGATAGAGAAATTTGAAGAAGATGGACTCCTGGACATGATAGAAGAAGCAAAAGGAAAGGGTGTATTGAAGAGAAAAAAATAGTGAAGGATAAAGCATCGAAGAAAATGGCATGGGAAAATGGACATAAATCCTAAGGTGGCGAGGACAAGGAAGAAAGGTTGATGCAGCAAGAACATAATTCCATAAAAAGGGAAAAGAAAATAAGAGGAAGAAAAGTGCAAGACATGGGAATAAGGAAGAAAAGTAAGGTAAAGAATAAATAACACCATGTGTACATGCAGTAAATCCATGAAAGAGACATCCATAAGTAGTTTAATGGTCCTTGAATAATGTTTCAAAAGGGTCTTGGTCTTATGTTTGGATAAAGGATAGATTAACCTAAGTTGGAATTTTTATATGTACATGATGTAAGCCTAGATGAGATTAGTGTACCCCATGATTTGAATGTTGTATGGTTTGTGGTAAGAAAAACCATTGATGTAATGAATAGTTCTTGGTAAAAACCACTTGTCATGAGAGAGGAATTTCTAAAGGAATGAAGAATGTAAATCCAGGAGGAGAAGTTCGGTTGTGGATAGAACTGTCGATTTGAGGTAGTCCGTGAGTGGCATAAGTTTTTAGGAAGCTAGAGAGATTTCAAGTCATGAAAAATGGACTTGAGTAGTTGAGCATGAAAATGAAATTGCAAGTTCTGAAGAAAAAAAATTGCATGGAGAAAACGGTGAAACAAAAGTTTGCAAGATAACAACATGGATAGGAGTCCATGAAGAAGTTTTTGTTCCTTGGGAGTTTGATGTAGGAGCATTGATAGCATGGTTACGGGTAAGACAAAAACCCAAGATGAGGATGATTATGATGATGATGATGCAAGGGTAATAAAGGTATAGATATGAAGACCTGCGATGGAAGAATGGTTGATGAACCATGTAGGAGAAAAAGATGTCTAGAGAATTGGTAGATACAACAATAGGAAACCCATGTACTTTGGTGGATAGTAATATTTTTATAGGGACTTCAACAAAACTTTTTTATGTTTGCAGGTACAATATAGGATCAAGGACGAAGAATGAAGAAGACAAGAGATCATTGAAGATCGTAGATAAAGAGAAAGAGTGACAGAGGAAAAGAGTATAAAGATGAAGAAGGGACCTATTCAATGAAGATTGCAAGTATTCGTATGAAGGATTAATTCCTAAATTTGTGATGTTTAATGAATAAATTATATGATTCTTTGTAATGAGGTAGACTAATTCTAGAAGTCTATGTCAGAGTGAGAGATGAGAAGGAATGAGAGAAGTTAGGGATGAAGATATATTGAGTGATTCGTGGAGATATTGTAGAGATACTTATGCATTTAGTTTGAAAAAAATATCTAATTATGATATATTTGTTATGGTCACCTATAGTTATATAAAGCGACCATTTGTACAATAGAGAAAGACACGTGTGAATGATGTTTTAATTAATATAATTTCCCCTTTGGGGGAATTGGAGCATGTGTCTTGCAGTCCTTTGCTTTGCATAACATAGTGTATGTATGTTTGTTTTCTTATTTCGTTGTGGCTCTCAAATTCATTATCATTCATGGAATAATAAAGAATACCCTTACTTTCACTGGATATTAGATAATATGTCTCGAAATACTTTTATTGAAGCCCCCTCCAAATACACCTTTCCAATTAAAAAACCTCTTATTTTCATTATATATCTTAGGTATCTATTTGTTTCCTAACATTTCTAATACCCATTTTATTTCTACACCTAGTATGGTGACATGACACAACTCTTATAAGCCCTCACTAAGGATTATGTGAACTAATCAACTACATTTTTTCTTTTTAGGAATATTTGGAGAGACCATAGTATTGACATTCAGAAGTCGACATTTTAAATCCATATCAGGACCCATATTCAGGAAGTCGACGTTTCAAATCCATATTAGGACCCATATGACTTTTAAATCCTGGCATTCAGAAGTCGACGTTTCGAATACATTTTTTCTTGCTTATTTTAAAATTTTAACCAATGAAATGATTGGAGATTAATGGACTTGTTGGCGTTCGGAAGTCACTCCTAGATTGCTAGCAGGAGCAGAGCCCGAAGCCCATCAGAATTAATGTCACGGTTTGATTTAAAGGGTGATCAAACGGAGGGAAACTCAGAACTATATCGTGTCAACTCAGAAACCAGACCAGGCATGCATGAACGAGTGAGGTCTTGCGTAAACTCCAAACAGTGAGTTGCAATAAAAGGCGAGTAGGTGGAAGAGTCACGCGAGAAG
>JZKD02S1679122.1:292253-304876 GCA_000966675.3 Picea glauca
CCTTGGCTTAAAGGGAGAAAGGCGGGGGGGGGTCCGGAATGACCTTTTTCGCCGTTGATCCGGGCGCGCTCATCTGGGCCGTCGAAGAGATGCGCCCCCGATTCCGGACCCCCCCTCTTTGCTTAAAGGTCGGAAGGTAGGGGGGCTCCGGAATTTGCTGTGCGCCGTTGATCCGGGCGCGCTTGTCTAGACCGTCCGATCCTGCTCATTGTTTACCACGGGCACATTGTCGCCTAAAGCCTTGGACAAGTGGGTTTTAACCCATTCATTTGATTTCCGACCCCCCTTGCAAGAAATATCGCTAACAGGACTCTAACAATAATAATTACTTTGCATCATCCTATGAGTTCAAAAGAGTCCAAAATAGTCAATTCATGTTTTCTCTTCTCTTTACCAAAGAAGCATCCAAATAAAGAGACTAGTAGTAGAGAGGTTGGCTTTTGAGTCACCAAGTATATCAACATCTGCATCACACTCCTTAGTGAGTGGAGAAAAAACATTTCCATAATCTGCATGCATAGATTTGAATGACCCTTTATTTTATTTTAACCAATGGGATTTATTACATAACCTTTCCACAGGGTAACTTTTTCATGTGTTGTTGAAATCCTTAAGTTCTAATGAAATGTTTGGTTGAATCCTCAATTTCGAGGGGTGCTAAATTGATGAGAGAATATGCACAATAAGTCGATATGGGAGAGTTGTGGGATATGATAATCCTTGTATTTCCAAGGTTGACAATTATAGGCATTTGATAATAAAGAGGAAGAAGAGAATTCAACCACTATAAATACATCATTGTGGATCTTGATGTTGGGATTTGGTGACAATGAATTCCACCAAGGATGGATTTGGATCCTATTATTCTGCATTGGTTGCAACTAAATAGACCAAGTTAGAATATGAATAGGGATTGCATTTAATAATCAGTTTCTTGTAAATGTATATAAATACATGTAAGCCCGTAGAGGAAAAGGTGAGAGACAAAGTGAGAACTTGCTAGTCTGTTGTAATCTTCATGATTTGAATAATAAGACAAACGATGCCTATGCTTAGTGGACAAAGCCCAATGTTTGGGTGAACCACGTAAAATCCCTGTGATTGTTAATTATCATATGTGAATTGTATTTTCCGCATTTGCAATTGTAACAAGTGGTATTAGAGATGGTTGGAGAAGAGGGTGTCGAGGGCGTCAAATTTTCGGAGGAGCCACATGAGTGAAACCTGTGTACAGTGAGTTGATCTCCACATCGTCGTAGGGGCCTCCTCTTGGAAGGTGCGACGGCCTATAGGCTTCCCTTCGTTTCTCAAAAATTCTTGAGCACATCGCACCCGAGATTTATCAGGAGGGGTGACGACCCATTGAAGCATGTCACAACCTGATGTAGTGGGAGGTGCGACAATGCTTTGAAGCACATCGTAGGGAACTCGCATCAGGAGGTGTGACGACTATCTAAAACTCTACGGATAAGAAAACATATGCATGAAGTTTGTATTTTAAGGAAAGGTATGAAGTTATTCCTTTTTGAGAGTTGACTTTTAATTAAGCACGAAATATTTTGTTTTTAAAAGAATCGTATAAGAGTGAGGATGGTTTTTTAATAAAAGGGTGGGAGAATTAAAAAAAAGGTGGATGGCTATTCGTTTGAGAAGTTGAATGTTCTTAAAAGGTTTATATATATATATATATATATTCTTTTGGCTCAAACCTTTTTTGGTTTTAGTTTTTGAACCATACTTTAAAGTTCCATTTTTGAATTATAATATATCCCTCATAATATAAAACTCACTTTATAAGCAGTGATTTGGGCATTAAAAGATTTTGTGATAATGGCTAAGATGCAGAGTTCAAAGTTTGAAGTTGAAAAGTTCAATGGTAAAAGCAACTTTGAGCTCTAGAAGCTCAAGATGTGGGATTTACTGGTACAACAAGGGTTGCAAAATGCATTGGCAAGCAAGTCAAAGAAACCAACAGCCATGACAAATGAGGAATGGGAAGATCTAGATGCAAAAGCTCTAAGTACCATTCGTTTATGTTTGGCGGATGATGTTCTATTTAATATCGTAGGAGAGGATACAACATCGGACTTATGGAACAAGTTGGAAAGTCTATATATGAAAAAGTCCTTGACGAGCAGAATCTACTTAAAGAGACACTTGTACAGTTTGCGGATGAAAGAAGGTACAAAGGTTGTTGACCATTTAAATACCTTCAATACCCTTATAGTTCAATTGACTAGTATGGAGATTAAATTCGAAAATGAAGATAAGGCTATTACACTATTTTGTTCGTTGCCTGAGTCTTGGGATAATCTAGTCACCTCTATTAGTTTTAGCTCAATAGGTGTTTTAGATTATGACTCTGTTGTGGGAGCTTTGTTGGTTGAGGAGATGAAGAGAAAATCTAGTCAAGAAACCTCAACTTCATATGCGATGTTGGTTAGAGGTCGAACTAAAGAGTAGAATGAGAGAAGTTTTTCTCGATCTAAGTCAAGACACAAAAAGGGTAAAGCAAAATGTTGGTACTATGGCAATACAGGACATCTTAAGAAAGATTGTTGGAAGAGAAATAAATCTGACGAAAACTCTATGAATGAAGCAAATTTGGCTGTAACAAATTCAGGTATGACTGATCAAGTTTTATTCATTTCTAATAATTTACAATATCAAGAAGAATGGTAGTTAGATTTAGGTGCCTCTGACCACATGTGCTCACATAGAAATTGGTTCATTTCTTACCAATATGTTGATGAGGGTGTAGTGTTTATGGGAAATGGTATTCCCTGTAAAACTATTGGGGTTGGTAGTATTAGAATCAGGATGTTCGATGGTATTGTTAGGGAATTAAAGGATGTTAGATATGTACCTGAGATTAAATCAATTTTGATTTCAATGGGAGTGTTGGATTCTTGTGGATATAAGTATGCAGGTCAAGTTGGAGCACTCACATTGTCGAAAGGTAGTTTAGTAGTGATGAAGGCAACAAAGGTTGATAACCTTTATAAGTTGGAAGGGAGTACTGAAGTGGCATCTAAAGTGTTAGATGTTCTTCTTGTTTATGGCAGAAGCATCAAGGTCATAAGAGAAAGAAAGAATTGCAGGTACTGGTAAGTAGTAAATCACTTCCAAACTTAAAATCTTTGTTTCTAAGTTCCTGCTTGTGTTATATCTTTGCAAGTTATGATGGTGGTATAAAGGGATGTTGTCTGTGAGGTCATATTTATCACAAGGTCATCATTGACAAAGATATAGTATGTATGGAACAACCAAAAGGGTTGATTCAATATCGCAACGATAAATTTGTTTTCATTCTAGATAATTCATTGTATGGCCTATTGGTACCCAGACAAATATACAAGAGGTTTGGTGATGCAGGAGCATCACCAACGTCAAGCGAGCGTGGGGAAAGCGCCAACGCATTTTGGGCACATGATGAATTGTTTAAAAACTTTTGAAGATGGATGCACCAAATGCAAATGTAATAGTTAAGGAGAGGCGTACGTATAGATTGTAATCAGACCTTGAGCAACCCGCTCTCGTCTGAAGGACTAATAAGGCATTTATGTTAGTTAATGTTAGTAGGTATCTTTGAATTCTCAGATTTGACAGTTTTAGGAGTGGAGGGAAAACGGATATAGACACCCTCATTGTATTATTGTATGATAGTGAAGAACATTACCAAGAGAAGAGCATACAGAGCTAGAACAGAGAAAATGTGTTTGAAAAACACCCATGTACAGAGATTTGAGTTAATAGAAGAAGTCTTAATTCAGATTCATGGTGTTGTATTTGTTTCTTGTATGTGTATGTTGAATGGTATGTTCATGCTTTTACTCTTTCTGTTATACATTTTCTTTCTATGTTGTGTATGAATGATTTCAGGATTATGTTTGAAGTCTGAGAGAGAAAGAGTTAGGAAATGAGTTCCAATTGTTTCTTTGTCTGAGCGAGAGTTCCTGCAATGAGTGCAGTTAAATTGTTTGCAAAGAGTGCATTGACAAAGGGTTCAGAGGTTTGTCTCTGAAAGATTAGATAGGATAGCTTTTGTCCTCATTTCCTCAAAAGTGTAGTTATGCACAGGAGTCGTGCAAAGTGTGCGTAGGCCGAGTGAAGCTTTAGGGGTTTGTAACCTGGATGACTTGTTGAGAGACCACTGCTGAAGGGAGTGCGCAGAATCGAAAGGAGTTCAACATTTGAAGGTGTTTGAAGGTCTGCCGCAAGGAGTGCCAACAGGAGTTTTTATGAAAGACTTGAAGTCGTGGAAAACCTCAGAAGGGTTCGAACCTTCGAAGTCGTCGAAGGGAAACAAGAGCTTAAGTGCCTTGAAGAATTGAAAGGAGGTGCAGTGACATCGTGCTGCAGGAGGACAAGTTCCACGCAGAGAAATATTTTGTTTAAATTTCGCGGAAGTTCTAAAGGGAAGAGACGAACGGTCCAAATTCTCCATAGAGAATTTGTGAAGTCCCGCCAGCCCTCTGATCCGATAGAGAAGCAAGGGGGTTACGACTGTTTCCAAAGTTTCAAGCTCAGGAAATCGTGAGCCGTCGAACCTCACTTAGATACCCGTTAGTCGTGGGATCTGACAGGAGTTGCACGGGGGTTAAATCCTCACAAACAGAGCGAAAGTCCCGAAAGGCGTCGGGATATCGGGATTTTAGAATTTGGGATATCGGAAGTCTCGAGGACAAGAGATCGGGTCACTTCATAGTGAAAAACCCGCATTGATCTGAGCCATCCATTCATTAGGACACGTGGCAGAGATCAAGAACCCATCGGTATTTCGGCTACCGGGGTTTCGAGTTGACAGAGAAATTGTGACATCGGGGAATCGCAAGTCGCGAAATCCCGAACTGAATCAGGATCGTCCGTCTATTGAGACACGTGGCAGCGATCAAGAGTCCGTCGGCATTTCGCATGTCAGGAGTTCGGGGATCAAGAGGATGGGATGCAGAGCATTTCGGCATTTGATTTCGTGAAATCGTGAAATGATTGAGGACCGCCCATCATAGGAGGATGCGTGGAAAAAATCATAGAGTTCAGGGAAAATCCCGATAGGAAAGTCCATTGGCTTATCGGGGTTCAACATTTCGCAAATCCTGAAGATAGGAGACTCACGCATTTCGGGAACGGAAGTTCTGAAATCGTGAAAAGGTGGAAAGTCCAGAAAAGAATAGCAGTACGGGATATCGAGATTCGGGAATTCAGAGTTTGTGTTGACATGAGGTTTTTGGCATCGAGAGTCTCGAACTCCCGATACACGAAAACGCGAAGTCCGATCTTCCAAAATATAAGGGGAAAATTTCTCAAGGTCGTTTGTGGGTGCAGATTTCTCGAAAGGGAAATAGAAGGGCCAGTTGAGCACTTTGGTCCAGAAGAGAGGAAAAGATCCTGCGCGGATCTAGGAGAAGGTGGTCTACGTCATTTGAATTCTTCATAGTGAGCCATAATTTTTCAAAGGGTAGGAATGACTATACAGTTTATAGTACATTGACAGTCTTGATGTTATTTGCTGATGATATGTTCGATGCGAGCCGAAGCATGGATACAATCAGTAAGAAAATGACTCAGCTGGACATGACAATTCAGATGAGGGATCAAGAAGCAACAAAACAAATTATGGGCATGGAAGTATACAGAGATGGTAATGGTAAGCTGTGGTTGGAGTTCAGTATGAACATTGTAATACCAGTTTTTATCCCTTTTGCTTTCCATTATAAGTTTTCTTCAAGCATAGATATTGTCTATAAAGAAGAAAATGTTATGTCTCGTGTAAGTTCAGTAGGAGGTCTGTTGTATGTGATGAAATGGTTAAGACCAGATGTTTCACATGCTAATGATGTTGTCAGATACATGACAGATGCAAGGGCTGCAGTGAAATGGGTGCTTCAACGTTTGAGAAGCACAAATGTCACCTATAATGGTTACACTGAGATGGTCTGTGATAATTGTAATGTATATTTTATAGGTGTTTTGGATAGGAGGAGATCTATCACTAAATATGTCTCACAACACAGTTGTAGAAGACATGTTGGAGGTGGAGTGACCCCTCAGGAAATCCAAACTCATGCAAGTCACACAGGCGAGATCATGAAACCAATTTTATTAGAGAAGCTGCAGTGTTTCTTGGCTTCTCTTGGCTTGCAGAAAAGGTGATGAACAAAAGGAAGGAGCAAGGTATCAGGTTAATTGTTGTCAAGGTGGAGATTGTTGGGATTTGGTGACAACGAATTCCTCCAAGGATGGATTTGGATTCTATTATTCTGCGTTGGTTGCAACTAAATAGACCAAGTTAGAATATGGATAGTGATTTCATTTAATAATCAGTTTCTTGTAAATGTATATAAATACATGTAAGCCCGTAGAGACAAAGGTGAGAGACAAAGTGAGAACTTGCTAGTTTGTTGTAATCTATGTCTCACAACACAGTTGTAGAAGACATGTTGGAGGTGGAGTGACCCCTCTGGAAATCCAAACTCATGCAAGTCACACAGGCGAGATCATGAAACCAGCTTTATTAGAGAAGCTGCAGTGCTTCTTGGCTTCTCTTGGCTTGCAGAAAAGGTGATGAACAAAAGGAAGGAGCAAGGTATCAGGTTAATTGTTGTCAAGGTGGAGATTGTTGGGATTTGGTGACAATGAATTCCTCCAAGGATGGATTTGGATCCTATTATTCTGTGTTGGTTGCAACTAAATAGACCAAGTTAGAATATGGATAGGGATTGCATTTAATAATCAGTTTCTTGTAAATGTATATAAATACATGTAAGCCCGTAGAGACAAAAGTGAGAGACAGTGAGAACTTGCTAGTTTGTTGTAATCTCCATGATCTGAATAATAAGACAACCGATGTCTATGTTTGGTGGACGTAACCAACATTTGAGTAAACCACATGAAATCCATGTATTTCTTATCTATGTGATTATTAATTATCATATGTGAATTATATTTTCAGCATTTGTAATTCTAACACTTGAAAGATACATTTAAATAAGATTGTTGACGGTTTTTCAAAATGTTTTAAATACGGACGGGTTTGCCGTCAAATTCCATCCCTGGCAGAAAGCATATTGGAGCTTCCAATCGCACTAAATTAATTGTCACGTGCAATGTCTCTYTAATGGCCCGATGACAAATGTCACGTGCAATGTCTCCCTAGTGGCCAAAGATGGTAAATATACAGTGGCATAATATCACATGAAACAAGTGTGTAAGGACATAAGTGGAAAGCGAATTTCGTTTGTCGATAAATTTGACAAAACTAATACATATCCGACATAAAGGTATACTTTTGGTTTCGTTTTTTTAAATAAAAATAAAAAAGGGACAAAACATAAAAACTTTTAGTTTTCTTTTTATTAAATAAAAGTAAGTTTTGGTTTTGTTTTTTTAAATAAAAGTAAAAAAGGACAAAACATAAAAAGACAAGACCTAAATGTTTTTTTTTTTAATTTAAATTTATTATTAATAATAATTTATTTTATTTCCCAACTAAAACCCTTCATTAGACGGGGTTCTCAAATTTCAACGTGCTAAATAATTATTTTTTTAATTTAAATTTATTATTAATAATAATTTATTTTATGTCCCAACTAAAACCCTTAGACGGGGTTCTCAAATTTCAAAGTGCTAAACATGGATTTTGAGGCATGTGCGTGGATATATTGGTGTGATTACAAAAGTTTGGAAAGCAATAAGATATTCAGGTATATGTTTTTGAAATTCTTTGAGGATAATGTGCTTCATGCATTAAGAGGGTCACATTTGGAAATTGTGTAGTTGGAGTGGATGAGATGGAGATATTATATGGGTAAACTTTAAATTTTATTGTGTTGATAGGTATTCGATACCTTTTGAGATATGGAATGCCACTTATGTAATGATAATGTGCTTCATGTAATGATAGTGTGCTTCATAATAGGATATGATAGTGTGCTTTATGATAGGATTGGGGTAGTTTTGGGGTGTGGTGATACGAAAGTTGGGTTAGAGTTTTATGCATATTGTTATTATGATGTGCTCTTTATGTTCATCTTGATTGGATGTGGACTTGTAGTTTTGAAGATAAGTACATTATTTCCTTGTCGTAGTTTTTTTTGGGATTATTCTGTTGTTTTTTATTATAAATTTATATTTTTAGTATTAATGTAATTGGATTATATAAGAGTGAGTAAATAAATAAATTATTGATATTTTAATTTTGTCATTTAAGTTATTGTTTCATATTTTAGTTTTCAATTGTTTAGTGTTGAAATCTTCTTACTCTAGTATCTAGGTATCTTGTTATTTAGTGATTTCTTTATTGCAAATCAGATTAACAATTCATAAAACAAAAATACACTGCTGAAATATTGAACTCAATAAATTTAGTGAAAGAAAAACTGGAAACCAAATCATGCACACATAAACACCAATATTTTTGGGTAGATACCCTTGGAAAAACCCCGGAGGGAAAACCAGTGTTGAGAATGATTTTATTATGCTAAAATTAGGGCTTTTGTAACAGGGATAATGGTCCACTGAGAGAAATACAACTACAAACAAACCTGACAAAGTCTGATCTATTGTACGACCCAAACCTACACGCTTTTCGAGATGTACATGTGTATGTCCTTAAGCATGTATATGCCCGCATATACGTGCTTGTCTCCAATGGTGCTCACGTACATGTACAAAAATCCTGTACAAAAAACTCTGTACAACACAACTCTTCCATGTGGTTTCGTTGAACCGAAACCCACTTGCGACAACCTTTGTTCTCTCTTCTCAATGATCTAATCTCTAGATGGAATTCCTTCTCCACCTATCCAAGATCTCCTTGAATCACAATCCTTCATGATACAACCCTCGTTGTATCGACTCTCTCAACACAAGTATCAAGTATCTTCCTTCTTCACCCTAGCCTTTCTTTTATAATCCCGAGTTATAATCTAACCCTAATCTCCTAAGTGGTCAACGATTAAGATTACTTCTCACCTCACTTGAGAATAATGGTTAATATTACATGCTAATTACTTTTACCGTTTTCCTTAAATAACTCAATTAATTAATTAATTAATTAATAAAAGAACTTTACTTTAATAATTCCTTTAACTAAAGTAATGCTACCGAGATAGAAGGCTTTTGATGAATTTCACATGCTAGACACCAAGCATATGTGGAAATACATGTCTGATGCTACATGCATCAACACTCCCTCTTAGCGAGGAAGGTATTCTACACCACTCCAAGTCTGTCTCTGAAAAACAAAAACTTCCCTTTCTCCAAGGGTTTGGTCAAAATATTTGCAACATGCTCATCTTTGGAAATATATTGAAGGTTCATTGCTCTCCTGTAGATCCTATCTCGAATGAAGTGGTACCTAATTTCAATATGCTTGGACTTGTCATGGAATATTGGATTCTCCAAAAATTTGATACAACTCTGATTATCACAGTATATCATCGTAGGCTCCAACTCATTATCAAATAAACATGTAAGCAATTTACGAAGCCAAATGGCTTCACAACTAGCCATATACTCATTTTTATATACATTGTCTCTATTGAACTGAGTGTTATAGAATTATGTTTCCTTCAGAACCAAGTAATCACTATTGATGCCAAGTTGAAGCAACACCCCGAGGTGCTCTTTATGTCTACTACACTCCCTGCCCAATCTAAGTTTGTATATCCTTGTAACTTCACTCCATCTCCTCCAAGATACCTCAATCCATACTCCACTTTACCTCTCAAGTATCTGAGCACATGTTTCATCATGATCCAATGCACCTTCCTCGACTCCACCATGAACTGACTCAAGGTGTTCATAACAAAAAAAATATATGGCCTAGTGTTGACCAAATACATTAAGGAACCTATCAGCTTCCTATATATCCTGGGATATACCAACTCTGAATCTGAAGTGATCACCTTCTTTAGATTGGTAACCATAGGTGTAGCCATCGGTTTATAGTCTTCCATCATGAATCTCCTCAAGGTCTATACTGCATACTTCCCTTTTCTAAGGAATATCTCTCTTGATACCTACTGCACCTCTAATCCCAAGAAATAATGAATCAAGCCATTGTCCTTCATCTTGAACTCACTAATTAAATCCACTTTGCACCCTACAATAAGATCATTTGCACATGTGAGAAATAAATAATCAATGCACATAACCAAGATGAGTGGATCCACCCCAATAAGTATGAAGTACAATTTCAAATCTACCTCACTCTTGGTAAAGCCCATACTCTACAAGTATCTGTCAATCTTGGAATACCATGCCCTCAGTGCATGTTTGATTCCATACAAGGATTTTATAAGCCTACACACATGAGAATCCTTCCCATGTACCTCAAATCCATGAGGTTTCTCTATGCATACTTCCTCCTCAATGATCCCATTGAAGAAAGGTTTTTTCACATCCATTTGATGCATCCTCCACCTCATAATTGAAGAAATAGAAATAATAGCCCGAATAGAAGTATACTTTGTGACTGAAGAAAAATAATCCTCGTAGTCCACTCCCTCTTTATGAGAGAACCCTCTTGCCACAAACCTTTCCTTGAACTTATTGATGCTACCATATAAATCATTCTTGATATTGTAGAACCACTTGGAACTCAACACTAACTTCCCCTCCAGTATTGGTACTATGTACCAAACATCATTCCTCATAACAAAGGTGTACTCATCTACCATGGAATCTCACCATACATGTTGATTTGTTGCTTCCTCAAAACTGGAAGGCTTAGCATCAATGATGCTACTAATAAGCACCATACAATTCATAAACTTCTTTGGAGGCCTGTGCACTTTTCCCACATTCCTAGAAGCCTCACTAAAGTCTAACATCCTTCAATGTCTGCAATAGCCACCTGGGTGTCCTAATAGGACTAGAAGGGGATATCTCCTCCTCCCCACCTGAAGTTTGAACTACTGACTATTGCTCATCCTTTGGAGCCTACTGCTCCTTGTCCTCTATCAGTATTGATGACTCTCGATATCTCCTAGATGCTAAGTTCTCCTCGAACTTAACATATCTTCTCCCAAATGTCTTCCTATATGCTAGAATGAAGATCATATAAACCTTTTAGGTCTCATTGTACCCCAAAAATATACCCTTCTATCTTGAAGGATCCAACTTTGTCCTCTTTTCCACATGCACATGGATGTAGACTGGACAACAAAATATCCTCAAATGACCAATCTCTAGCTTCACTCCTAAGAATGCCTCCTTCAGAGTCTTGTCCCCTAATATCCTATGAGGATTCATGTTCTAAACATATATTTCTATCTTACATGCCTTTTTCCAAAGAAACATATGAAACTCATGGTCATGTATCATAGCCCTGGTAGAACTGATGATCGACCAATTATTTCTCTCAGCAACCCCATTCTACTAAGGATTGTATGAGACTATTAGCTCCCTCTTGATCCTTTCTTACTTGTAGAAATCCTTGAAGTCATTGGAGGTGTACTCTCACCCATTATCCGAACTCGATACCTTGATATTATTACCTGTCTGGTTCTCTACTTGAGATTTAAACTCTTGAATCGATCGAAGACCTCATCCTTGGTATTTGTGACGAAGATCCATGTTTTCCTAGAAAAATCATCAATAAACATCACATAGTATGACGATCCATATAATGATTCTACTGACATCATCCCACTCACATATAAATGGATAATATCCAAGATCCCCTTAGACCTATTCTCACTGCTCGAAAAAGAAGCCTTGGAATTATTTACAAGTGCACACCCTCTGCACACTCCATGCTACGCAATACTAAACTTTGGAATATTTGTAAAACTCCTACTCATAATTGAAAAAGCCCTGTAGTGTAGGGTCTCAACCTCTTGTGCCACAAATCACACAGGTTGTAATTGTCGTGTACCAAAGCCTGAATATGATTTCATTTTAACCTATATAAATTTCCCTCTCTAACCCCAACGACCACTACATTGTTTGATATAGCTTTCTCTAGACATATGAGTACCTTCCCTCTTTGAAAAGTAACAAAAAAACCCTTGTTCTCCATAGTTGAGAATGAAAGAAAATTCTTCTTCTAACCTAATACATAATATTGAAATATTTGATGTGCTCGTTTTACCATAGACAATATCACTATTTTCACCCAACCATAGGCACACATTCACCCTCGAGAACCATAACATTTTCTATATAGAATGATTCTGGGATAGATACTAGAACCAACAGATAACCAAGAGAGCTCATCTTTCTCCAAAGATATCTCACCAAGCATAAATTCCTAAATCCATAGAACAAGAACAATACTCAGCTGCAACAGTTGCATTTGTAGCAGCTATAGTTTCACTTACCAAGAATACCACCAAGAAATATCACCAAGAACACCACCAAGAGATACTAGAGGATAGGGATCACATCTTAGACTAGATGGCACTAGAGAGAGAGAGACCAAGAATCATCCTAGAATATCCACCTTCCATCCTTGTAGCTACATCTCCAAACTTATGCCAGACTTGACGAAGAGAGTGTGTGAAGTGTGTGTGTACAAATGAGCTATATCATCTCTTATTTATAGTGGTTCATGTCACTTTTATGGGTCAACTTGTCCTTTTAGCATCTAATACTTTAATATTAATTCTTTTACTGAG
>JZKD02S1679122.1:324607-335061 GCA_000966675.3 Picea glauca
TTTTTATCATTAATGTAATTGGATTATATAAGAGTGCGCAAATAAATAAGTTATTGATAGTTTAATTTTTTCATTTAAGTTATTTAACTATTTATTGTTGAAATCCCCTTACTCCAGTACCTAGGTATCTTGTTATCTAGTAATTTTCTTACTGCAAATCAGATTAACAACTCACAAAACAAAAATACACTACTGAAATATTCAACTCAATAAATATAGTGGAAGAAAAACTGGAAACCAAATCATGCACACATAAGTACAAATATTTTTGGGTAGATACCCTTGGAAAAACTCTGAAGGGAAAACCAGTGTTGAGAATGATTTTATTATGGTAAAATCAGGGCTCTTGTAACAAGGATAATGGCCCACTGAAAGAAATATGACTGTAGAAAAACCTTACAAAGTTTGATCTATTGTATAACACAATTCATCATTTTTTTCGATATGTATGTGTATGTCCTTAAGCGCACCCATGTATATGGGTTTGTCTCCATTTGTGCCCACATAACATGTACGAAACTCCTATACAGAAAACTATGTATGGCATAAATCTTGCCTGTGGCTTTGTTGAATCGAAACCCACTTACGAAAACCTTTGTTATCTCTTTTACATGATATGATCTCTAGATGGAATTCCTTCTCCACCTATCTAAGATATCCTTGAATCACAGTCCTTCATGATCCAACCCTCTTTGTGTTGACTCTCTCAACACAAGTATCAAGTGTTTTCCTCCTTCACCGTAGCCTTTCTTTTATAATCTTGAGTTATAATCTAACCCTAATATCCAAAGTGATTAACGCTTGATATTACTTTACCTCCCTTGATATTAATGGTTAATATTACATGCTAATTACTTTTAGCATTTTCCTTAAATAACTCAATTAATTAAATAATTAATTAATTAATTAATAAAAGAACTTTACTTTAATAATTCCTTTAACTAGTGTAATGTTACCAAGATAGAAGTATTTTGATGACTTTCGCATGCTAGACACCAAGGATATGTGGAAATATTTGTCTGATGCTACATGCATCAACATTCCCTCTTAGTGAGGAAGGTATTATGAACCACTCCAAGTTTGTCTCTGAAGAACACAAACTTCCTTTTATCCAAGGGGTTGGTCAAAATATCTATAAAATTCTCATCTTTGGAAATATATTTAAGTTTCACTCTTCCCTTATAGATCCTATCTTGAATGAAGTGGTTGATGGGTGTTCTATATGAACTAAAAACACACAAAAAACCCTCAATTAAATTGTCAACCCAGGGTAAGTAAATTTAGAGTTGTAGCAATATATATGCCAAGGTAGAAAGGTTGGTAGTATAGTCTAACTAAGGAAACAGGATATTGAAGGGCTAATCTACTCAAGAAAAGACTACTAATGATCAAACCCTACTAAGAAACTTAAAATATGTAACCTAAGTAACTTTTGAGCAAAGGATCAATGGATAGTCCTAAGAAAGAAAATGAAAACCCTACTTAAAGAAAACTAACTTAATCATGACAATAAACAAACATAAACTATCTAACTAATAAACAATAACAACAACAGACTACTTTAATTAACCTACTCAAATTCAATAAGCAACTATCCTATAAAAGCAAGTAAATAATCAAGCAACTACCCTATCAAAGAAAAATAGACAAGCAAGCAACTACCCTATTAAATCAAGTAAACAAGCAAGCAAACAACTAACTAACCTATGATAACTTCTACAACAAGTAAACTAATTAAGATTACTCAATAAGAAACTAATTAAGTTAAGAAGAAAGTGAACTCTATTCTTAAATTAAACATCACAACTACTTCTAATTTATAAAAAGGAAATCTTAATCTACTCAATTGAAAGCATTATGAAAATAAATGTAATTAACAACTACTCTTTAATCTATGATAAACAAACTATTCTTTAATCTACTAAAGCAAGAAACTTATTCTCTAATCCTACAAAAGCAAGGAAATTATCTTTTAATCTACAAAAACAAGGAAACTATCTTTTAATCTACAAAAGCAAGGAAACTCAAATATAGTGTTGATGGTTATGTCTCTGGTGTCATATGATATCACGATGGCATTTAACAATTAACGATAACTCAAGAGGGATAAACTCAATATTAACTTCGATAGAAAAGTGAAAAGTATGAATTAGACAATCCAATGAGAACTTGGACATTATAGAAGCAACATCAACTATCCTGCATGTCCATGTGATTATTCGACCATGCATTAATCATCAACAATAAAAAACACTATTCTAGTAAATTCAATTGCATTCTATACTAATTAAGAAAATTCATACTAAGATTCATAACTGAAAACTAAATTCAATAATCAACTTTGAATTGAAATTGCAACCTAAATCTAGAAAAGGAAATTGCATGAAAATAAACTGAACTAATTCTATTCTAACAATTCAAATTGCAAAAGAGGAAATACTCATAAAACATAAATTAAATACTATTTCAGCATATGAAAATAAGCGAACTAACTAACAATTAAATGAGAAAAACTAAAAAACATTAGATAAGAAAACTAACAACTATCCATCCACCTTAACTTTCCAAAGAAACCATGAACTAGAAACTTTGTTCTAACTCTGTTTTTAAACTCTGCTTTAAACTCTGTTTCAACATAAAGAAAATCTAATCTATCATCTAATTACACACATGGTTAGTATCTAAGCTTGCAATCTTATCTCCTATCAACTAACAGATCATTTCATATTAACAATAGCCTCCATAATAACCTGCAAAACTAAACTAAACAAATTAAATTATAAACAATAAGTTATACAGTAAAGAAGCACAATGAAAACTCATGTATAGGAAATGAATAAAATGACAACTACACTACTCAATGCAGAAGAAAACTAATTGGATATTCACCCAGACTGGTGGTGCCCCCCCCAACAAGTCGTGGATAATCTTCAAAGACGAACCACGAGCTCAATAACACAAATTCAACATTAAAATAAAAAATGCAGTGTTTACAGATTTTTAGTAAAATGTATATGAAAATAGCAAAACAGAGATGAATTGTCTTTTTCTCTCTAACTCTATCTGTCTGACCACTGAGGTGGTATTTATAAGTTTACAAGCTGAGAGGTCGACCACTGGAAGGGTTGACCTTCTCTAAAAATAGAAAATCACATTTAATATTCCCTAATTGTCGGTGGCTTCTAGAAATAAGGCGAGCCAATAGTCGCCCAACATAACAACCCAAATCAAGTTGTCAGAAGCTCGGTATCTGGAGGCCATGAGCACAAGCAAAACCCATGTCTCTGATTTTCCCATCATTGGCCGCCAATATGCTAACCTCCAAATCTCCCATGGTTTTTGTGTAGGATAGAGTGTCGGACGGAGTGTCGGATGGAGTACCAGACTGGGTGTCGGATGGAGTACTAGACAGAGTACCAGATGCAAAAACAAGCTGCGATTTTTCCCTGTGACACATATAACGCAAATTAGTTTCCTGGAATCATAAAAACATGCTGAATTCTACTCAAAATCATCACAAAACATGAATCACACATACCTGGCATGAATCATTGCGATTTGACACAAAATCTCTTCAAAAAATCTTCAAAACAGGAAAACACATATACATATTCAGCCAAAAAGGATCTAATTAATGTCATTAAATCAATCATATCACGGGCCCAACATAACTGCCACACCTAAGATTTTGTAGGTCCCACTGCAAACAAAAAGAAATTTCCCCTCATGACTAAGCTTGCTAAGGAGGATCAACTTTAGAAGCTTCTCTTTCTTGCTGTGAAGATTTGGTCTTGTGCCTCTTGTGTTGCTTTAATTGTGCCTTGAGGTTTTGGTTGGCTTTGGTCATCTCATCAACCGACCTTTGAAGGGAATTCACCTTTGCTTGGAGGGATGCATTATTGTGGTGAAGATGTGTGTCCATAGTCTTCCTATCTTCCAACTGTTGCAGTAGCTGAAAATTCTCTTTTTGTAGCTTCTTAATGGCTGGAGCAGGATTAGTTATCTCAGAGGAAGGATTAGATCCTTTGAAAGATGTAGAGTGTCTTCCATTCTTAGGATATCGGGTAGGCATCTGTGAGGTAGGATTTTTAGGGAGTTGATGAGGAGAAGTTGGCTCAGATTTTGTCTTCTTATGAGGCCCCAACTCATATAGAGACACTTCCCTATGTCTTTTGTGAGGACTCTCGAGATCGGAGGACACTTGGATAGGGTCCAAAGTAGTCAGAGGTTTTGCATAAGGTTTCCCTCTTGTGCTCCGAGAACTCTTTCGAAAGGGTCCTCTATTAAATCAATTAGCTACTCTCCTATTAGTGGGAATTGTAGGAAAGTCTTGTTGAATTACTTCTTAGAGATTTTTGGGTGTAGGATCAAGAGATATTGAAGGAATCGAGGGGTTAACAATAAGCTTCTTGGTCTTTTTTCCTGATGAGGCTGCAGGGGTTTCAACAAGATTCTTGGATTTTTGTTCCGGTAAATAAATGGCTTGTGTATGAGGGTTTGGAGTCCTTGGAGAGTGGGGTTTGGATGGAGAAATAGTCCTTAGATCCAATGCTTTTTTTCTAGTCTTGATTGTCAAGTGAGCATTTGCAAATTGATAAATGAATGCATCCCAAGTTTGCCCCTATTTTTCTAATTCGACTAAAAAAAGGAGTTTGATAAGGCCATGGTGAAAGAGATTATTGTGGGGGTTGGTTACATTCTTCCTCACTTGAGAGGACATCTTCTCCAAGCTCTTTAAAAATTAGAAGGGAAAATCCAATGGTTTATTGAACTGAAAGTGGGCTAACAATCAAAAGTGACATGCTTTAAGGGTGGAATATCTACCTTCACATGTGATCAACCTGATGATGGATATGAGAGGGTTGATCAACTCCTATTTTATCCACTCTTTGGAGTATCCTTTATCTCCAGATATGTTTTGGAATTATGGTTTAAAAACCCTATTATATCTTGAGCACAACAGCTGGTGGTTTTTAAGCCATCTATCTCCCACTCTTGGAAGCTTCATGGTTGCAGCTATGTATTCCTATGGGACACCAAAGGTGGGAGACCCCATGCACGTTGTCTTCCCATCAAAAACAAGGGAAAATTAAATTTAGATTCCATCGTCATGGCCTTGTAAGTGGGATAAAAATGCCCCCCATCCTGCATGCAAAAACACTTCCCTGCACTGTGAAAAGTTAGGGATGGCGAAGAGGTCTACGTAGGAAGGCGGTTCATACTGATTGGGCATCATGATGGTGTGAAGAAATGAACAGAGGAGAAATTCACCAAGAGAGGGTGTGATCGGGCCAAGGAATGGCACAATTTGAACAGAGGTTGAGTTTAATTTGAACAGAGGAAAAAATAAACAAAGGCTAAGTGCATTTTAAAACAGGGGAAAATGCAAATGGTAGAGGTGAATTGGAATAATAGGATAACCCAATCTCGTTTTTGAATGCACCTAGGGTGGAATTGGTTGCACACATACATGCACGAGTTACCATGTGTGAGGAAATTCAAATTTTAAGGATCATTTTTAGGGGCAATATTAATGATACGAAGTTAGATCAATTTCCAGGTCTTTTGAATTGGACATTTGATCATGAAAATGTCTAAGGTTTGAATCTTCAATCTTGATTGACATAAACTAATTCAATTAAATGTCATTGATTCCTGGTTACCTGAAATTGTGGAMAATTACTGGTGTATATTGTCATATGTCACTTTGTTTGGCACCTCRTACTGCACTTCATATGACACCTCATACGACACTTCATACGACACTCCATATGGTACCTCTGTGCTAAATGAATTTTTACCTCCTGTAATGGATAACCTGCAATCTTGGAATGGTTTTGATAGTCATAGTGATTAAGAGCAGAGGTAGTGTTCCATTATTATTGATTTTTCCACCATGCTTACTCAATACAATCGCATAAGGCTTGTAATTTCAATCCTACAATGAACAATCTATAACGAAAATAAACCAACAGAGTGGTTTGTTAAGGACATGTACAACAATTTATAACACATAGGGATTTAGAATTTCAAAAATAAAATGACTGCTGATGTAATAACATGTATCATAAAAACAATACTCATAAATTTGTACAAATATTTACTTCTATCGCCAATGATCATTTGTCAACTCATGAACCCCTCCCCCACACCTAAGTATTGTGACACCTCACAATAAAAAATATAGGAAACCAGACAATTCTCCCAATAGCCGAAGATTTACAATTTGTTAAGTGTAGAGATAAATTTCACAGATTGGTCTAATGAGATGGTTAGAATATGGCCCCACCTATAGGATATAACATCCTACATATAGATAAGAAGAGGTAGGCAAGATATTTTCAAGATACTCTCAAAGTTAGTTCCCAATGGAAAGTTTATGGAGTTCATTTAACCTTAGCTTAACCATACATACTTCATGTCATCTTTGTCTACAAGTAATGCCGTACATCAAGACAAGTTTAAATTTATTGTTTATTTTTTGTCAGATTACCATCCTCGCTAGGTAGAATGCCCCACTGCCAGCAAGCTTTTTCAGTACTCCGACGTTTTTACCTAGTCATACCATAGGCTGGTACCCGTTGTCAGCAGACTTGTTTAGTATCCTGACGGGTTAGCCTCTTACACCCTCAGACACTGGCCCTCCATCTTTTAATATTTTAGTATAAGATTTCTTTATGCAAGAATATGGGGGGACAACTCCGAAAACAACTTTTTTTTGTTTTTTCAATTGGGATGGTATTTATGTTAGAGGATGACTTTCTATTATATATTCCTTATTGATTGTCTTGATGTAAGGGGTGCTTAAGAAGACATGGCCTATCTAAAGATATGATATAATTAAGATTTTTTGTGTGTAGTGGATGGTACCATTGAGAAAGAACAGAAAGGTATCTCTAGGCTCAACTCACTTTCTTCTTTTGTAGTTATTGTGATGTTTCCATGACTAACCGCTAATAATACCTCCTTGTTAATTTTTAATAAAGATCCTTTACTCACTTACTCAAGTTTCTTGGGAAAACTGTACGAGATACCTTTAAGCTTGATGGTTATGGTATCGCTTCCTTGTATAGTGGTGGGTATTTTCAAGGGCAACTACTTTTTTTTAAATGCTTTAAGAAAAAGAGAAGATGATTTTTTTTGCAAAAATATGGCTAATTACAGCAAGTCAATATTCATTTGATGCTTAGCAGACAATAAGGTTCAAGTGTAACAATGTTTTGAAGAAAAAGCCTTCTTTTATATTTCCTTGAGTTGTCTACTCCTGGTGAAATAAATACCTATAGAAATCTATAGAATTGCTTATCAACAAAATTCAAAATTATTTACATATGTACAGTAAAAAATTCAGAAAATATTTAAGAACAAGGGGGAACTTGCAACCCAACATTATGAAAAGGTTGAGTTGGCTTGTTATTCGAGTTGGGAACTAGTTGTGTCAGTAATAATGTCGGTCTTAGGGAGCTTTCATTCTGATATTGTTGCGGATGTTGTTGTGGAATAGGAGGTAAGCGTGTTGGAACAAAACCGGGAGGAAGTTACAGGATGTTTGGTAAAAACTGAGGGTAAGGATGGTTGGACATAGGGATAGGTGGATCTTGAGGGTTCCCTTGGTTATTCCCTCCTCTCCATCCTTGAAGCCAAGGATGTTGGTACTGTGTAGACTAGTTTTTCCAACTTGGTGAGTTCCATTGTAGGGTGGAACTTGAGATTGTGGATCTGGGTATGTAGGTTGGTTCCTAGTATGCCATGGCCTCCTAGGTGCATAAGAGGATTCCCCATTATCCCCACTCCTATAGATGGCTAAAAAACTGGGCAATGATGGACATTTATCAGTTGAATGGTCTTCTGTGCAGAAGCCACAAACTGAAATGTTATCTAATGGGAATTCTCTTGAGGAATGCTTCCTCCTACATCTTGGGCAATATATGCTCATTGTTGCATTTTCCTCCTCCTGTTTCTTTTTAATTGTTAGGGTGTCCAATTGGGAACCTATTGTGCTTAAGATATCTTTCTTGAAGTTCTCTAAAACGTTCCCTATCTCTTCTCTTGTGATACCACCCGAACTAACTGGTTTTAATTTCTACTGTAAGGATCTTGAACATTCTTTCCTATTTTAGCTCTACTCCTTGAGTAACTCTTACACATTTCAAATATTTTGGCAAATGGTTTATGAAAGATGTCACCTGATGCCATCAAGTTAAGCATCTCTAGGTATTCTTTTGAAATTCCCTTAAGGAAAAGAGCCCTAATTGCATTCTCTAGGAGGTCATGGTATTTTGACTTCTAGGAGATGTATGCAAACTGTTCCATATAATCCTCGAGATTCTCGTCTTCTAATTGTTGGATTTTGAAAATATCATTACGAGATTATTTGCTCTTGTAGTAGTCTTAGTACTTCTTTAAAAATATATATTTCATGGCTTCCCAAGACCTAATACTGGATTCTCCCAACCCCATCAACCATCTTAGTGCAGAGCCCTTGAGGGTGGCATGAAAGAGTTTTAGTTTCTAGGAATCTTGTAAGTAATTGTATCTCCTACACAAGATGTTGAATTCAAATAGGAAGGTATCTGGATCTTCACTTCTTTTACCATAAAAGGCAGGCAATGATGAGAGGGGAATATTTTTCATATGGACATTTGGTGTGGTGTCTAAAATTGGAAACCTGAAGGTAGTTTCTGTTTGGTTTCCAGCTTCTTCTTCCTCCTCATGTCTTACATTGTTGTGATCCCCTTGATCATCCATACTAATTTGGTTTCCAAAAAGAGAGTACCTAGGTGGTTTTATCTTTGAAGAAAACAAGGTATCCCTCTGATGGGAAGGTCTTCGTATTGTTTGGGTGTCTGGGACTCTACTCGAGCTGGTTGAGATTGGTGCCAAAGTTTCTGTGTCAATTTTTGAGATAATTATGTTGGTTGAACTACCAAACAAAATATTCACATGTTAAGGATCTATGATGTCTTCAAAGTTAGGATCTCCTGGTGGTGGTGTAAAAGAAAACGTTGTATTGTTTGGTTCTGCAGAAGGCTTGAGTGGCCTTGCCTCTTGTCACACTATTATTGATGCTTCAATTTTTTGTTCTATAGTGCTCCCCATCTTAGTCTCTTCAGAGACTACTTTAGCTATTTGGGTTGAGATAGCTCCTATTTTTCGGTATCAGTCTGTGGAATTTATGAGTGGAACGTTCCTTCCCCCAAAAAGGTCGGAAGGAACCCTGGTTGAAAGATCTGATTTAGATTTAATGTATCTACCTTTTGGGTCTCTAGGTATGTTCATGAAAGCAAACAAAAGAAAAAAGAAAAAATACCATTTTATTTGGGGGAGCCTGCAATAGTAGATGCAAAGGTTCTTACCTCTTGTCTTAAAGTCCCCCCACCACCAATATAATGCTATGGTTTATATGGGATCTATTTCCTAACTATTTCCTACCTTGAGACAACTCCCCGACAATGACGCCAAAATGATGGGTGTTCTATATGCACTAAAAACACATGAAAAACACACGAAAAACCCTCAATTAAATTGTCAACCTGGGGTAAGTAAACTTAGAGTTGTATCAATATATATGCCAAGGTAGAAAGTTTGGTAGTATAGTCTAAATAAGGAAATGGGATATTGAAGGGATAATATACCCAAGAAAAGACTAATAGTGATCAAACCCTACTAAGAAACTTAAACTATGTAACCTAAGTAACTTTTGAACAAATGATCGATGGATAGTCCTAAGAAAGAAAACGAAAACCCTACTTAAAGCAAACTAACTTAATAATGACAATAAGAAAAATCAAACTATCTACCTAATAACAAATAACAACATCAAACTACTTTAATTAACCTACTCAAATTCAATAAGAAACTATCCTATAAAATCAAGTAAATAAGCAAGCAACCACCCTATCAAAGAAAAATATACAAGCAATCAACTACCCTATTAAAGCAAGTAAACAAGCAAGAAAACAACTAACTAATCTATGATAACTTCTACAACAAGTAAACTAATTAAGATTACTCAATAAGCAACTAATTAAGCTAAGAAGCAAGTGAACTTTATTCTTAAATTAAACTTCATAACTACTTCTAATTTATAAAAATGAAATCTTAATCTACTCAATTGAAAGCATTATGACAATAAAAGTAATTAGCAACTACTATTTAATCTATGATAATAAAACTATTCTCTAATCTACTAAAACAAGAAACTTATTCTCTAATCCTAAAAAAACAAGGAAACTATCTTTTAATATACAAAAGCAAGGAAACTATCTTTTAATCTACAAAAGCAAGGAAACTCAAATATAATGTTGATGGTTATGTCTCTGGTGTCTTATGATATCACAATGGCATTTAACAATTAACGGTAACTCAAGAGGGATAAACTCAATATTAACTTCGATGGCAAAGTGAAAAGTATGAATTAGACAATCGAATGAGAACTTAGCCATTATAGAAGC
>JZKD02S1679122.1:344877-357310 GCA_000966675.3 Picea glauca
AACTCATCCCAAATATCTCTCAAGTGGTTGGACCTCTCCAAGGTTATATAAGGAGGCCTTCTCATGGTGAAAGGTACAATGGAGATTAAGAATTATACCTAACTTATGATCTCATAAGAAGGTATTGACATGGAAAAGATTGGAGATGTGAAACTTATGATCTCATGAATGAGATTCCATCAAAGAAATCAGTGTAGATTACTTGAGAAAAGGGGTTGGACAAGGAGAACTGGAAGAAGTTGTTGCACCTTCATTTAAAGTATTGTAAGTACTTTTACTTGTTCTTATTAATATAATCAATGCTTGGCCTGTTTCTTTCAAACTTGTTCTTGTTACATATGAGTTTGTCTGCAGTAGATGCATCCATGATTGAGCTAATCTCAGTAGAGTAGGAAGTCCATTGTACTTTTGTTTGTTCTATAGGACCTATCAGGGAGCTCAGGATCAAATCTTAGCCAAGAATTTGCAAGGACAAACGTCGCTAATAAGGTACATATATTTCTCCTTCTCTTTCATTCATTAGCTTGATTAGATCTAAAAGGAAGTCAGTGTCCATGTTAAGAAATTTTTTGTCTTGGCCTTAGGTGTCTATAGACCAAGAGGGAATCCACTTGTCTGCAGGGGGATTCACCTATAAAAAATGTGACCCTCGGGGATAAAATTAAGTCTTTAAAGTCAATTTTCCCCAAGAATATTTTTCAATTTCGATCCCCGGCAACAGCGCCAGAATGTTAGCACTCTGTAAATTTTGTCTGGCTGATAGAAAAATGATAGAGGTAAACTTTTCAACCTACTTTAGAGATGGGAACTATCCTACTCAACTCAGAGAGGGCTCCATCATGTCACTTGATATATCTTTGGCAATCAATGGCTAGATTCAGATTGTTTTGGGGGGGTTTATAAAGTTTGTTGGCAAAGAAGGGGAGGGACTCTTAGGGCTATGGAGTCAGAATTATGAAATTGAATGAAAACAATGACTATCCAGTAGAAATCTCCAGAGGATAAAGGATAAATGAGGAAATGAATCTGAGTTATTAATTGAGTTTAAGCAGGGTGTAAGAAGAAAGAGAAAACAAATAACTGCATCAGAGAATTATTGAAACAAATTCTGAATTAGTTAAGAGGAAATTCACATAGTTTAAATTATTTAAGCCGAGAGCATCCCAAGATGAATTCTAATATTTTAACTATCCAATTTAAACAAAAGACACTGAAAATGGAAATAAAGAATCACACGAAATACATACGATGAGAGAAGACAAAATGCATATCACCACCATTAGAATATTTTCATAGAGACTTCAAAATATTCTGCATGTATATTCAATTCAACTCTAGAAAATTACAATAGAATTTAGAAGCAACAAAGGGTGCCCTTGCACTTCTGCCAACATTAATTCATTCGTAATTTCTAGTACTTATGCAATTCAATTACAATGGTTGAAACTGAAACGTTTCAGCTTCTAAATCTGACTATAATAATTTTAACTAACAGTCTCATCATATGAATCGATTTACAATGATTAAACAAAAAATGTTTCATAGACTAGGGATGAATCTCTCTAACTATTTGACTTCCTTCATGCCATTTGTCTTGTTGTGATTCCCTGCTGAACTTGCCAGTTTGGTGACACCTGGAGGTTACTTATTGGTCCCTAGAAATCTGCATTTCATTTTTCCTAACTGTACAATCTCCTTCCATTGTGAGTTAGAAGGAATATCATAATACATCATTTCCTTTATCACAATTTCCAGGTCAATGCAAGTAGCACAAGACATAGTTGGCAGACTGGTCTTCACTATTTTGAACTGATTCAAAATTTCAAAGTCTATGGCCAAGTGTTCCACCAAACTNTCCGTAGGGTAGAATACCCCACAACAGCTGAGAGCATCCCAAGATGAATTCTAAGATTTTAACTATCCAATTTAGACAAAAGACATTGAAAATGGAAATAAAGAATCACAGGAAATACATATGATGAGAGAAGACAAAATGCATATCACCACCATTAGAATATTTTCATAGAGACTTCAAAAGGTTCTGCATGTATATTCAATTCAGCTCCAAAAAATTACAATAGAGTTTAGAAGCAACAAAGGGTGCCCGTGCACTTCTACCAACATTAATTCATTTGTAATTTCTAGTACTTATACAATTCGATTACAACGGCTGAAACCAAAATGTTTCAGCTTCTAAATCTGACTATAATATTTTTAACTGACAGTCTCATCATATGAATCGATTTACAATGATTAAACAAAAAACATTTCATAGACTAGGGATGGATCTCTCTAACTATTCGAATTCCTTCGCGCCATTTTCCTTGTTGTGATTCCCTGCTGAACTTGCCAGTTTGGTGACACTTGGAGGTTACTTATTGGTCCCTAGATATCTTCATTTCATTTTTCCTAACCGTACGATCTCCTTCCATTGTGAGTTAGAAGGAATATCGTAATACATAATTTCCTTTATCACAATCTCCAGGTCAATGCAAGTAGCACAAGACATAGTTGGCAGACTGGTCTTCACTATTTTGAACTGAATCAAAATTTCAAAGTCTACGGCCAAGTGTTCCACCAAACTGCGTCCCTTCAGGTTCTCTTACAGGCCTTTAAAGCTTGAATGATCCATTCTACACTTAGTGAGGAGAGAATTCTATTCTTCTTTATTGTATAATTTCCCTTTACGATCCCAAAATGGTGGGAGTCCCTTGATAAACAATTGTTCAAATGTATCCCTAAACTCCTGTAAACTCTGTTCTATTGGCACAAATTTGGTTTGAACTGATTTGAGCAAATTCTATTTAGCAATGATCCTCCTATCCCAAACGATCAGTGCAGTTCTGTCTTTTACCCTAATGATCTAAATATTGTCAGTGGGCACAATATTCAATAAATAAATAGCGTTTTGGGCATATTCCAAGGTTTTTTTCGCCAATGTTTCGTTAATAACAATACATCTGTTTCAGGCAGTGATAGCCATGTTGTCTTTGCCATTTATAAAATTTAGATAAACTCTGAATTTACCAGATTCAATGGAAATAGCATCCCAGATTACATGTTTATCTCCTTGCAACAATACTTTTCTCTTCAACTGCATCTTCAACTTGTTCACCCTCTCTTGCAAATGTTGATTATCCCTTTGAAATTGGGCCATCTTGTCTTCCTTCATTTCCATCTCTTCCTACAACTTTTCTATGACCTCCTTAAGGTTTTTTATATCCCCTATCTTTAAGCTTACTTGGGACATAGCCTGAACCCATCCATCAGTGCTTGATCCAACTTCTATATTAGAAGGTACAATGACAACCATATCTAATGTTTCTACCTGTCCTTGTGACCAATTCTCTTTCTCTTTTTCTAACTGAAACACTTTAGCTTTGTAATTTAGTGCTTCTTGTCTGAATGTCTCATTTTCGTGCGCTAGAGCAGCTAGCTTTGTTGTATATGGATGTTCTATGGAGGACATCTTCAACTTTTTCTTTAGTATTTGGATCATCTTCTCTTTCTCATATAAAGAAGCCTTTACCCCTTGAGGGCCTTCAGATTCAAATCTTTTGACCTATGTCTGCCAGGATTTTCTAGATGCTTTCTCCTGCTTCAATTGTCCATCTAATTTGAGTGCATGTGTTGTCGCTCTTGAAACCCTTAGACTCAAAATTAGGTAGTCTGAATATAGCATGTCACTGGCATTCTTGTGGAACTTTAATTTTTCTAGGGCACCAATATTTTCATAATGCATCTTGATTTCAGACACTTTATCATCATCTGTCACTGCTATGTTAAATGTCTTTCTTTCCACATCCCTAACTGAAAATACGGAAGCCTTATGCTGGGATATCTTCTCTACCTCGGGAAACAAGTCTCTTATTTCACTATTGGCCATACTTCACTTCATAGCATACTGGTTCATTAAGTCTTCTTTGGACTGGTAGACTTCCTCAGGTGTCTTTCTAAATACATGTTTCTTGTTGTTGAAAACCCATGAGTTGTTTTCACTTTATGGCATGCTTCTTGTACCAACCTCTTCATTCTTGGTTACACTTTTCATCATCTCCATTCTTATTTTCTCTTTATGTTCTTCTTATTCTAGGTCCACTATTTGAGAGGATGGTGTGATTTTCATTTTCTTGAGAATATTTTGGTGACTACTGGCACCCAGTGCCTCCAAACTACTCCTCTTTTTATAAACACTCATCTTTGGATCTTTAATAATCAACTGTGGGGAAGTTTTCTATGTTTGGATCTTCCAAGGGGAAGACTCTATTTGTTGTGTCTCATCAGTTTCCAAAGTGACTTCCATATCTGCATAGGTTTCCCGATTAGCTAGTTTATCAAATCCTTCAAAATGCTCATGCTCGTAGGGGCCTTATCTACTCATCAGTATTCTCTTAGATATGATATGATGCAGATCATATTTCCTCCCTTGTAATTGTGTAAAATTGAATCCACTGAATCCACTGCGTTTGGTGTGAATCTAAGGTAAATAGGACCTGGTATTTACCACAAAGGGCCCTATTATGAAAGGAAATTTTAAGTTAGATGCCTTGTGCATTTTCAGAAAATGCTTTGTCTCTGAAATAATTCTTTGTCTGATGAACTCTAGGGAAAAGACTATGGGAKTCAGTAGGATAGGMAAAAGRTAAGGTCCTTATTGATAACCATATACYCAAATTACAGTRGAATGTACAAACAACATCCAATATCCCACCCTTTTCTCTAGATTGGGTTGTAAAGAGATTTTCATTTCTTCCAAAACCCTTGGTAGGTCTGTGCCGAAGATGAGACTATAAACCATGGACATGATCTTATTTATGAAAATAAGCATTGTGATCCTTTTGCATTCAGTTGAGCTAAATGAAACTTCAGGGAATTCGGTCTTATTCAATTCTAGGAATATTCTCAGCAAGTGCATGTAGTACTTGAAATGTCTCAGTGAATTGAAATTTACCAGTTGTTGGTGCATATTGTCAGTGATGAACTTTTCAAAACTTATACAGGCCGACTGACTGGAATCTGACAGAAAAAAGGTCAACATGAAACCCAACATGACTTCTACTACAAACTTGTCATTATCCAATCCTAAAATTTGGCTAAGTATGGAACAATCCCACTGGACTTCAATAACCATGACGCTTACATTGATATGTAACGACAGACTCTTATAATGGTTTTTAGGTTTAACAATAGTCTGTAGAAATAGGATTTTTAGTTCAGAGGGACATTCTTTGTAGACTGTGATCATTTTCTCTTCCTCGAAGGGATCTGGCACTGAGGAGGAAGACTCTTGTATACTGAGGATGTGTCGAATTGATGGGCTATCTATTTCGCATAAGACTTCTTACCCTAACTTATTCAAAATGACCTTTTCTTCCTGCAAATATTGTTCTGCACACTAGCTTACAAAATCTGGGAAAGGGAAAATGACTTCTACAATGTAAGGATAATGGAGGCTTGGGTTGCTTCGAGGAAGGGTATATGTTTTCCAATATTGTCTAGCAAATTTGATTTGGAAATAGAAATGGGTGAAATTGTTGTTTCTGTGTCAAATATATATGAGTCCCTATCAACTAGGGCTTCTTATTTAGAGGCGAGGTCTTGCTCTGTTATGGATAAAATGACAGGTTTCATGGCCATAATGAAAAATACCTGTGAATCAATGGAGAATGCTCGAATTTGTTTCACTATTGAGATTTCAGTTTTGAATGGAGCATTTGCACCAATTTTCTAATGTTCGAATGCTTTGAAATATTATAAAATAATGACCAGGGCCCTCTTTTTATATGCGCTTTTCGATATCGTGGGTGGGGCAAAATGGTTTTGGGTAGACCTCTTTTCACCTCGATATGCCTCTAGTGGCGCCATGTGTCCATGAAATGAAACCATGGTATTTTCCTCAGCCCACCCTTGAACAATTATCTTTGGCACTACTTCATCACCTGATATGTGTCCTGGTCATAGATCTGGGCTGCTTCAAGATCTATGGTCCATCGGGCCTCATCAACTTTCTCACCTCCACTATATTGGCCTTTCTCTGCTAGATGTAACCTGGTCCCCCAAATCAAGTCGCTTCTTCACACTACTTTAGCCCTCTGCTAAATCTGAAACTTGTATTCCAAACAAAATTGTTATGGTGATAACAGGTTCCATGTCACATCTGTAAAACCATGCGTCCTCATTTGATGCTGCCATTTGTCCATCCATACATCCATGTGTTTCTTTCGTACAGTGCCATGTGTCAACTTTTTACTAGTCCAAATCGACCCCTGAAAATGATAAATATGACTACCATGTGGTACGACCTGGTGATGCCACATGTCCTACTAACATCATCATGATGTCATGCTGAAGTCATCTATCACCTATCCTACTGACTTTAGTAGTACAAACTGTTGACTTTGACTTTGACTTTTTGCTAGTTTGACCTAAACTTCATATCACGATAACTTCACCATACGGAGTCCATTTTCGNTGTAGTACTTGAAATGTCTCAGTGAATTGAAATTTACCAGTTGTTGGTGCATATTGTCAGTGATGAACTTTTCAAAACTTATACAGGCCGACTGACTGGAATCTGACAGAAAAAAGGTCAACATGAAACCCAACATGACTTCTACTACAAACTTGTCATTATCCAATCCTAAAATTTGGCTAAGTATGGAACAATCCCACTGGACTTCAATAACCATGACGCTTACATTGATATGTAACGACAGACTCTTATAATGGTTTTTAGGTTTAACAATAGTCTGTAGAAATAGGATTTTTAGTTCAGAGGGACATTCTTTGTAGACTGTGATCATTTTCTCTTCCTCGAAGGGATCTGGCACTGAGGAGGAAGACTCTTGTATACTGAGGATGTGTCGAATTGATGGGCTATCTATTTCGCATAAGACTTCTTACCCTAACTTATTCAAAATGACCTTTTCTTCCTGCAAATATTGTTCTGCACACTAGCTTACAAAATCTGGGAAAGGGAAAATGACTTCTACAATGTAAGGATAATGGAGGCTTGGGTTGCTTCGAGGAAGGGTATATGTTTTCCAATATTGTCTAGCAAATTTGATTTGGAAATAGAAATGGGTGAAATTGTTGTTTCTGTGTCAAATATATATGAGTCCCTATCAACTAGGGCTTCTTATTTAGAGGCGAGGTCTTGCTCTGTTATGGATAAAATGACAGGTTTCATGGCCATAATGAAAAATACCTGTGAATCAATGGAGAATGCTCGAATTTGTTTCACTATTGAGCTTTCAGTTTTGAATGGAGCATTTGCACCAATTTTCTAATGTTCGAATGCTTTGAAATATCATAAAATAATGACCAGGGCCCTCTTTTTATATGCGCTTTTCGATATCGTGGGTGGGGCAAAATGGTTTTGGGTAGACCGCTTTTCACCTCGATATGCCTCTAGTGGCGCCATGTGTCCATGAAATGAAACCATGGTATTTTCCTCAGCCCACCCTTGAACAATTATCTTTGGCACTACTTCATCACCTGATACGTGTCCTGGTCATCAATCTGGGCCGCTTCAAGATATATGGTCCATCGGGCCTCATCAACTTTCTCACCTCCACTATATTGGCCTTTCTCTGCTAGATGTAACCTGGTCCCCCAAATCAAGTCGCTTCTCCACACTACTTTATCCCTCTGCTAAATCTGAAACTTGTATTCCAAACAAAATTGTTATGGTGATAATAGGTTCCATGTCACATCTGTAAAACCATGCGTCCTCATTTGATGCTGCCATGTGTCCATCCATACATCCATGTGTTTCTTTCGTACAGTGCCATGTGTCAACTTTTTACTAGTCCAAATCGACCCCTGAAAATGCTAAATATGACTACCATGTGGTACGACCTGGTGATGCCACATGTCCTACTAACATCATCATGATGTCATGCTGAAGTCATATATCACCTATCCTACTGACTTTAGTAGTACAAACTGTTGACTTTGACTTTGACTTTTTGCTAGTTTGACCTAAACTTCATATCACGATAACTTCACCATACGGAGTCCATTTTCGNAAAGGGCCCTATTATGAAAGGAAATTTTAAGTTAGATGCCTTGTGCATTTTCAGAAAATGCTTTGTCTCTGAAATAATTCTTTGTCTGATGAACTCTAGGGAAAAGACTATGGGAGTCAGTAGGATAGGAAAAAGATAAGGTCCTTATTGATAACCATATACTCAAATTACAGTGGAATGTACAAACAACATCCAATATCCCACCCTTTTCTCTAGATTGGGTTGTAAAGAGATTTTCATTTCTTCCAAAACCCTTGGTAGGTCTGTGCCGAAGATGAGACTATAAACCATGGACATGATCTTATTTATGAAAATAAGCATTGTGATCCTTTTGCATTCAGTTGAGCTAAATGAAACTTCAGGGAATTCGGTCTTATTCAATTCTAGGAATATTCTCAGCAAGTGCATGTAGTACTTGAAATGTCTCAGTGAATTGAAATTTACCAGTTGTTGGTGCATATTGTCAGTGATGAACTTTTCAAAACTTATACAGGTCGACTGACTAGACTCTAACAGAAAAAATGTCAACATGAAACCCAACATGACTTCTACTACAAACTTGTCACTATCCAATCCTAAAATTTGGCTAAGTATGGAACAAGCCCACTGGACTTCATTAACCATGACGCTTACATTGATATGTAACGACAGACTCTTGGAATGGTTTTCAGGTTTAACAATAGTCTGTAGAAATAGGGTTTTTACTTCGAAGGGACATTCTTTGTAGATTGTGATCATTTTCTTTTCCTCGAAGGGATATGGCACTAGGGAGGAAGACTCTAGTATACTGAGGATGTGTCAAATTGATGGGCTATCTATTTTGCATAAGCCTTCTGACCCTAACTTATTCAAAATGACCTTTTCTTCCTGCAAATACTGTTCTGCACACCAGCTTACAAAATATGGGAAAGGGAAAATGACTTCTACAATGTAAGGGTAATGGAGGCTTGGGTTTCTTCAAGGAAGGGTATCTATTTTCCAATATTGTCTAGCAAATTTGATTTAGAAATGGAAATGGGTGAAACTGTTGTTTCTGTATCAAATAAATCTGAGTCTCTATCAACTAGGGATTCTTATTTAGAGGTGAGGTCTTTCTCTATTATGGATAAAATGACAGGCTCATGGCCATAATGAAAAATACATGTGAATCGGTGGAGAATGCTTGAATTTGTTTCACTATTGAGATTTCAGTTTCAAATGGAGCATCTGCACCAATTTTCTAATGTTCGAATGCTTTGAAATATCATAAAATAATGACCAGGGCCCTCCTTTTATATGCGCTTTCTGATATTGGGGGTGTGGAAAAATGGTTTTGGGTAGACCGCTTTTCGCCCTGATATGCCTCTAGTGGCGCCACGTGTCCATGAAATGAAACCATGGTATTTTCCTCATCCTCCCCTTGAATAATTAACTTTGGCACTACTTCATCGCCTGATATGTGTCCTGGTCGTCAATCTGAGCCGCTTCAAGATCTATGGTCCATTGGGCCTCATCAACTTTCTCACCTCCATTATATTGGCCCTTCTCTACCAGAGTTAACCTGGTCCTCCAAATCAAGCCGCATCTCCACACTACTTTAGCCCTCTGCTAAATCTGAAACTTGTATTCCATACAAAATTGTTATGGTGATAACAGGTTCCACGTCACATCTGTAAAACCATGCGTCCTCATTTGATCATGCCATGTGTCCATCCGTACATCCATGTGTTGCTTTCGTACAGTGCCATGTGTCAACTTTTTACTAGTCCAAATCGACCCCTGAAAATGCTAAATATGACTACCATGTGGTGTGACCTGGTGATGCCACATGTCCTATTGACATCACCATGATGTCATGCTGAAGTCATCTATTACCTATCCTACTGACGTTAGCAGTACAAACTGTTGACTTTGACTTTGACTTTTTGATAGTTTGACCTGAACTTCATATCACGATAAATTCACCAAACGAAGTCCATTTTCGAAAAATAATATACTGTCGGAATCAGCACGACGGGTACTATGTAATGGTGCTAGTTTGGTACGAATTTGATAACTTCAAATTTTTGGCCTTTTTGGATTCATTTGGATCAGCCATGGTAGAGGAGTACACCTCTATTATGATGAATGATGTTTGGGACATAGTGCCAAGATCAAAGAGGAAGTTAGTTGTGAGTTCCAAGTGGCTCTACAAGGTCAATCATGTTGCATATGATCACATCAAGAAGTTCAAGGAAAACTTTGTGGTGAGAGGGTTTTCCTAGAAAGAGGGAGTGGACTCTGAGGAGACTTTTTCTCTAGTCACCATGTATGCTTCTATTCAAGTTGTTATTTCTATTAATTTAGTTATGAGGTGGAGGATACATCAGATGCATGTGAAAACACATTTACTCAATGGGATGATTGAGGAGGAAGTATACATAGAGAAACCTAAGGGATTTGAGGTACATGGGAAGGATTCTCATGTGTGTAGGCTTAAGAAATCCTTGTACGGAATCAAACATGCAACTAAGGTGTCGTATTCCAGGATTGACATATACTTGCAGAGTATTGGCTTCACCAACAGTGAGACAGATATGAACTTGTAGTTTATACTTATTGGGGTGGATCCACTCATCTTGGTTATGTACGTTGATTATTTATTTCTCATGGCTTCAAAGGAGCTTATTGTAGGGTGCAAAGAGTATTTAGCTAGTGAGTACAAGATGAAGGAAATTGACTTGATGCATTATTTCTTAGGTTATAGGTATGGTAGGTATCAGGAGATATCTTCCTTATATATGTGAAGTATGTAGTAGATATATTGAGGTGATTTGGGATGGAAGACTGTAAACTGATGGCTACACCTATGGTTACCATTATGAAGAAGGTGATCACTTCAGATTCAGAGTTGGTATATCCAAGGATATATAGGTACTTGAGAGGTACAATGGAGTCTGGATTGAGGTATCTTGGAGGATATGGAGTGAATTTGTAGGGATATACATATTCATATTGGGTAGGGAGTGCAGTAGACACAAAGACCACCTCGGTTTGTTTCTTCATCTTGGGTTCAATTAGTGATTACTTGGTTCGGCAGGAAGAGGACTTCTATAACACTCAGTTCAAAAGAGGCAAAGTATATGGCAATGAGTATGGCTATATGTGAATCCATTTGGATTCACAAATTGCTTAAAAAATTATTTGATCAGGAGTTGGAGCCAACGATGATATACCATGATAATCAAAGTTGTATGAAACTCTTGGAGAATACAATATTGCATGATAGGTCCAAGCATATTGATATTAGATACCACTATTGGGCCCGCGATATGATTGATTTAATGACGTTAATTATATCCTTTTTGGTCGAATATGTATATGTGTTTTCCTATTTTGAAGAGATTTTGTGTCAAATAGCTATGATTCATACCAGGTATGCACGATTCATGTTTTGTGATGATTTTGAGTATAATTCAACATGTTTTTATGATTCCAGAAAACTAATTCGCGTTTTGTGTGTCACAAAGAAAAATCGCAGCTTGTTTTTGCATCCGACACTCCGTCCGGTACTCCATCTGGCACTCAGTCTGGTACTCCATTCGACACTACATCCTGCATAAAAACCATGGGCAATTTGGCAGTTAGCATATCGGCGTCCAGCGATAGGTGAATCAGAGACATAGGTTTTTCTTGTTCTCATGGCCTCCAGCTACTGAGGTTCTGACAATTGGATTTGGATTGTTATGTTGGGCAATTATTGGATCACCTTATTTCTAGAAGCCACCACCAATTATGGCATATTAAGTGCAATTTGTTGTTTTTAGAGAAGTTCGACCCTTCTAGTGGTCAACCTCTTAGCTTGTAAACTTATAAATACCACCTCAGTGGTCAGACAAATAAAGTTCAAGAGAAAAAGAAAATTCAACTATGTTTTTCTATTTTCATATACATTTTGTTGAAACTGTGTAAAGACGATGTTTTTGATTTTAATGTTGAATTTGTGTTATTGAGCTCGTGGTTCGTCTTTGAATATTAGCCACAACTTGTTGGGGGGCCCACCATCATTCTGGGTGAATATCCAATTAGTTTGCTTGTGCATTGAGTAGTGTAGTTGTCATTTTATTCACTTCATGTACACGAGTTTTTCATTATGCTTCTTTACTGTATAACTTGTTGTTTATAATTTAATTAGTTTAGTTCCATTTTGAAGGTTATTATGGAGGCTATTGTTAATATGAAATGTTTTGTTAGTTTATAGGAGATAAGATTGCAAGCTTAGATACTAAACCTGTGTGTAATTAGATGATAGATTAGATTTTCTTTATGCTGAAACAGAGTTTAAAACGGAGTTTAAAAACAGAGTTAGAACAGAGTTTCTAGTTCATGGTTTCTTTGGCAAGTTTTGGTGGATGGATAGTTGTTAGTTTTCTTATCTAATTGTT
>JZKD02S1679122.1:467943-480675 GCA_000966675.3 Picea glauca
TATCTTGTTTATGGGACAAAAGTTGTATTTCCCACTTAGTTGGCTCTACCTGTAGCTAAATTCTTTCAGTATTATGAAGGGGAGCCAAACAATATTGTTAGAAGAATTCATCAATTGGTGGAAGTGCAGCAGACCAGAGAGTAGGAAATGGATAGAGTCTATGATCAGCAACAAAGGATCAAGCAGGCCTTTGACAGGAAGGTCAGAAAAAGGGAATTTGAGCTGGGAGATCTAGTTCTTAAGTGGGATGCACCCATGCAATACAAAGGGAAACACAACAAGTTCGATGCCCTCTAGATTGGGCCCTTCAAGATCTCTAAAGTATTCTTGAACAACACCTACAGGTTGCAGAATTCGAAGGGCAAAGAAGGTTTTAATGGCATAGTGAATGGGCATTTCCTGAAGAAATGTTTCATTTGAGCCTTAAGTGGCTCTTCAGTTGTTGTAAATATTTTTTTCTTTCTGTTTTCGATTTCAATAAGGGACTCCATAGCCCAACAGCAAGGCAGTGAAGCTTCAAAAAGAGTTCTTGTCAACCCACAGGGGGCATGCCATCCCCCATGGAGCCTAATGTTATCACAGAAACATGTAGGGGGGTGTTTTCCCATGAAGCACCCCCCTTTGGCAAAAAGAGGGAAAGAAGTGGGTCAAAAACCCACTTTTCCTAAGTCTTAGTGATCTAGAGCATATGGTTTAAGAAGTGCCTATATCTGGGTGGCCAAGATTTGTGTGCCTAGATCTACTAATGAGGTTTGATTCCGGACCCCCCCCCCCCCATCGTTCTGCCTTTCATGGGGGAGGGGGGGTCTGATATGAGGGCGCGCAAGTTTCAATGACCAGGATTTAAGCACCCAGATTGACGGTTGAGGTTTCATTCCCAACCCCCCTTGTCATTCTTGCTTTAATGAGGGGTGGGGGGGTCCGATATGGGCAGTTTCATGTGGGCCCCCCTAAAACCCCTTACTTCTTCCTCCTCCACTTACCATCTTCACCTCCTAGTGACAAGTGTCCCCCACTCTGCCTCTCCTATTCTCCTGTCACATATTTTGCTTCCCTCCTACCTTTCATCATCGCACACCTGCCCTCCACCCTCCCAAGTGTCATGTCCCCTTTTACTTCGTCCCTCTTATCGCTCGACACCTGTACCCCCATGCTCCATGCCACTTCCACCTGTGTCCTATCCATTTTTCCATGGCATTTCTCGTCTGGTGTCACAACCCCCATGTTTCTATCACCGGGTGCTTCCACCTCAGCAGCCCTGGTCTCACCTTCGCATTGTTGGCATCATCGGGCTCCCTATCAGATCCTCGACCACATTTGCAGGTCAGGCCCCCACGTAGCAGTCCAGTGAAGCGGTAGTGGCCAAGGAAATACCACTATGTTTTCCAAGAGAAGAGTTGACCGGGCCTTACCTAATCCCGAGAAAGAAGTTATTATGGTGGTTGACGGTGGTTGAACGTCATCTCCTTTCATAAATAGAAGGTCAAAAAGAGACAAAGTGCAGAAGGTGACTATTAGTCCAGCCTGACAAAGATTGTGTCTAACAGTCGACTGAATGGGAAGTATGACTGACGTATGCATGCACAACTTGATAGGGAAACTCACCTATGCGAAGCATTGAACTCATGATATGATCATGCCTTCGACGATTAAGCCATCTCCAAGTATTTAGAGGAATTTCTGCCATTTTTGTTAGTGTCAATGGTTGAGCTAGGCTCCCGCATTGTAAAGTTTTGATGAAGCATTGGTTTTCCTGGTTATGTATTAGCATTTGAGACATCCTGTTTAATGAAAGTCAGCTTCTTTCCATCTCTCTGTAAACTCTGTATTAAGACACTCAGAATTGGAGGATCCAGTCGAGGGTTGAAATGTTGTAGGATGATGTATGGTTGATCACTACAACGTTTACACCAGTTTTAGTCAGCTTTTGTCTTACCTTTCCCTCTCACACTAAATATCTTGGAATTGGAGGATCCATTCAAGATGTTATAGCAGTATTGTGATGCTCGGAATTGGAAGATCCAGTCGAGCCATCACTGTGTTGTTGTAGCTATGTCGGTTCGACATATTTCAGTGTCCTGTTTTTCTTCCCCAAGTTGCTGGAAGGTCGGATGCCCATAGCAGTCTCGATCATCCTCTCACCAAGTCTTCCATCTATTCACCTTAAATTCAGCTTACTGACGAAAGTTTGATCAGGACCTCTCCTGCTCGTGCATGCCTGGCCCAGTTTTCTGAGTTAAAACGATATTCTCCTAGGTCTGGATCCATTCTACCACCCCCATTTATTTTCGTGACATATCAAAACGGATGGGTATCAGGCTTACTCCTACTGCAATACAAGAGTGACTTCTGGTGCTAATAGTATGCATGACCCCAATGGTTGTATCATTCTCTATTTGAGAAATATGTGTGGTTCTGTTATGTAGTAGAATTTTTAGAGCATCTATGTTCCCAGTTTTGTGCAGGAGAATGAATTTCGTTGTGAATTTACTCTGACAAGTAGGAGGGGTGGATCCTCTTGCATTAGGGAGATTCCTTGGGAAAATAAAGATACCCTTTAAAGACAAACATGGACAAGGAGACTTTGATGAGAAGATAAACTATTGAAAAAATGGGCAAAAAACCTCGTGGTGAATATATGGTGGTGACATGAAAAAATGATTATGACATTGCAAGATGATGATGATGAGATGGTGAGTGATGTGCATACATGCAATAATAAAGTGAATGATATTGTGAACAATAGTGACATGGTGATTTCTTAGTGGTGGAGAGATGGACATGTGAGAGTCGTTGATTGGATGAGAAGGTGTCAAAATCCTTCATAGAGTGGAAGGTGGAGACAAGATTGAGGTGGTGGTAGGAGGAGCACTCTATACTCTCACCCTTCACCTTCCTTGTCGTATAATNTGTTTAAGCCCACAGGAGGCCCAAATGGTTATGTTTGATTTTCATAGTAGCCTATGTGGGGGGCACCATTTCTGGAAGACCATAGCCTACAAAATTCTCAGGGCTGGGTACTACTGGCCCACCTTATTCACTGATGTCTGCAGAAAGGTCAAAGCCTGCATCAAATGCCAAACGTTCTCAGGAAAGCAGCAGCTCAAATCCTTGCCACTAAAGCCTATAGTAGCTTCAACACCCTTTCAACAATGGGGGTTGGACTTCATTGGAGATATTTATCCTCCTTCGAGTGGTCAACACAGATGGGTCTTGACTAAAACAGATTATTTCACCAAGTGGATCGAAGCTATCCCCACTAGGAGTGCTTCACATAAAGTTATCATCAGCTTCATGAAGGATATCATAGAAAGGTTTGGTTGTCCCAGCAGAATTGTCATTGTTAATGCTACGTCTTTCAAGTCTGAGACTCTGGTTAGGTTCTGTGAGCAGTTTGAAATTTCACTGATTCATTCCACTCCCTATTATCCTCAAGGAAATGGAATGGCAGAGTCTTCCAATAAAATTCCGATCAAGCTCATTAAAGGAATATTGGAAGATAATAAGAAGGCATGGGATTCAAAACTTAAAGTCGCTCTGTGGGTTGATCGAGTGATATCAAAGAGGTCCTTAGGAACCTCCCCTTTTTAGCTTGTTTATGGGACAGAAGTTGTATTTCCCACTTAGCTGGCTCTACCTGTAGCTAAATTCTTTCAGTATTATAAAGGGGAGCCAAACAATATTGTTAGAAGAATTCATCAATTGGTGGAAGTGCAGCAGACCAGAGAGTAAGAAATGGATAGAGTCTGTGATCAGCGACAAAGGATCAAGCAGGCCTTTGACAGGAAGGTCAGAAAAAGGGAATTTGAGCTGGGAGATCTAGTGCTTAAGTGGGATGCACCCATGCAATACAAAGGGAAACACAACAAGTTCGACGCCCTCTAGATTGGGCCCTTCAAGATCTTTGAAGTATTCTTGAACAACACCTACAGGTTGTAGAATTCGAAGGGCGAAGAAGGTTTTAATGGCGTAGTGAATGGGCATTTCCTGAAGAAATGTTTCACTTGAGCCTTAAGTGGCTCTTCAGTTGTTGTAAATATTTTTTTATTTCTGTTTTCGATTTCAATAAGGGACTCCAGACTCCATAGCCCAACAGTAAGGAAGTGAAGCTTCAAAAAGAGTTCTTGGAAACCTGCAGGGGGCATGCCATCCCCCATGGAGCCTAATGTTATCACAGAAACATGTAGGGGGGTGTTTTCCCATGAAGCACCCCCCTTTGGAAAAAAGAGGGAAAGAAGTGGGTCAAAAACCCACTTTTCCTAAGTCTTAGTGATCTAGCGCATATTTTTTAAGAAGTGCCTATATCTGGGTGGCCAATATTTGTGCGCCTAGATCTATGAACGAGGTCTGATTCCAGACCCCCCCCCCCCCGTCGTTCTGCCTTTCATGGGGGAGGGGGGGTCTGATATGAGGGCGTGCAAGTTTCAACGACCGGGATTTAAGAACCCAGATTGACGGTTGAGGTTTCATTCCCGACCCCCCTTGTCATTCTTCCTTTAATAAGGGGTGGGGGGGTCCGATATGGGCAGTTTCATGTGGGCCCCCCTAAAACCCCTTACTTCTTCCTCCTCTTCTTACCTTCTTCACCTCCTAGTGACAAGTGTCCCCCACTCTACCTCTCCTATTCTCCTGTCACATATTCTGCTTCCCTCCTACCTTTCACCACCGCACACCTGCCCTCCACCCTCCCAAGTGTCATGTCCCCTTTTCCTTCGTCCCTCTTATCGCTCAACACCTATACCCCCATGCTCCATGCCACTTCCACCTGTGTCCTATCCATTTTTCCATGGCATTTCTCATCTGGTGTCACAACCCCCATGTTTCTATCACCGGGTGCTTCCACCTCAGCACCCCTGGTCTCACCTTCACATTGTTGGCGTCATCGGGCTCCCTGTCAGATTCTCAACCACAGTTGCAGGTCGGGCCCCCACATAGCAGTCCAGTGAAGTGGCAGTTGCCAAGGAAATACCACCATGTTTTCCAAGAGAAGATTTGACTGGGCCTTACCTAATCCCGAGAAAGCAGTTATTATGGTGGTTGACGGTGGTTGAACGTCATCTCCTTTCATAAATAGAAGGTCAGAAAGAGACAAAGTGAAGAAGGTGACTATCAGTCCAGCCTGACAAATATTGTGTCTAACAACCGACTGAATGGGAAGTATGACTGATGTATGCATGCACAACTTGATAGGGAAACTCACCTATGCGAAGCATTGAACTCATGATATGATCATGCCTTCGACAATTGAGCCAGCTCCAAGTATTTAAAGAAATTTCTGTCATTTTTGTTAGTGTCGATGGTTGAGCTAGGCTCCCGCATTGTAAAGTTTTGATGAAGCATTGGTTTTCCTGGTTATGTATTAGCATTTGAGACATCCTGTCTAATGAAAGTCAGCTTCTTTCCATTTCTCTGTAAACTCTTTATTAAGACACTCAGAATTGGAGGATCCAGTCGAGGGTTGAAATGTTGTAGGATGATGTATGGTTGATCACTGCAATGTTTACACCAGTTTTAGTCATCTTCTGTGTTAACTTTCCCTCTCACACTAAATAGCTTGGAATTGGAGGATCCAGTCAAGATGTTATAGCAGTATTGCAATGCTCAGAATTGGAAGATCCAGTCGATTCATCACTGTGTTGTTGTAGCTGTGTCGGTTCGACATATTTCAATGTCCTATTTTTCTTCCCCGAGTTGTTGGAAGGTCGGATGCCCATAGCAGTCTCGTTCATCCTCTCACCAAGTCTTCCATCTATTCACATTAAATTCAGCTTACTAACGGAAGTTTGATCAGAACCTCTCCTGCTCGTGCATGCCTGGCCCAGTTTTCTGAGTTAAAACGATATTCTCCTAGGCCTGCATCCATTCGACCACCCCCATTTATTTTTGTGACATATAAAACAGATGGGTATCAGGCTTACTCCTACTTCAATACAAGAGTGACTTCTGGTGCTAATAGTATGCATGACCCCAATGGTTGTATCATTCTCTATTTGAGAAATATGTGTGGTTTTGTTATGTAGTAGAATTTTTAGAGCATCTATGTTCTCAGTTTTGTGCAGGAGAACGAATTTCGTTGTGAATTTACTCTGACAAATAGGAGGGGTGGATCCTCTTGCATTAGGGAGATTCCTTGGGAAAATAAAGATACCCTTTAAAGACAAACATGGACAAGGAGACTTTGATGAGAAGATAAACTATTGAAAAAATGGACAAAAAACCTCGTGGTGAATATATGGTGGTGACATGGAAAAATGATTATGACATTTCAAGATGATGGTGATGAGATGGTGAGTGATGTGCATACATGCAATAATAAAGTGAATGATATTGTGAACAATAGTGACATGGTGATTTCTTAGTGGTGGAGAGATGAACATGTGAGAGTCGATGATTGGATGAGAAGGTGTCAAAATCCTTCATAGAGTGGAAGGTGGAGACAAGATTGAGGTGGTGGTAGGAGGAGCACTCTATACTCTCACCCTTCACCTTCCTTGTCGTATAATGGGCTGAGCCAAGTTGAAGGTGGAGCATGGATAAATATGGAACTGATATTAAAGAGGTATAACCATAGGGAAAAGGTAGGAGGAGTACTCCACATCCTCACACTCTACCGTACTTATAGTTGGCAAAGGATGAAAAAAATTATAGGGTATAGGCCGAAGTATGAGTTGGGATGAAGCAAGGAGTAAGGAGTCCTCAAAGGAATGTGGAAATACTCTCACCCACTACCTTGTTTGATGAAGGTGAAAAAGGAAGGAGGATTGAAGCCTAAGGGTGTATCAGCAAGTATGAACCCCACCTCGAACCAATTGAGAAGACAATAAAAGAGGACTTAGCATAGACAGGTGTAGTGTACATGGACAAGATGGATTTCATGTGGAGGTTTGGAGGAAGAAAATAAATGGTCGTCAAAAGAATAAGGACACTATAAAGAAGTTGAAATGTTGGTGTAATTACAATAAGGTGAACAACTACAGTGATTTAAGAAGACAATTGAAGAGTGGGGTAAGAAGGTGGAAGGCCAACCATTGTAGATAGTTACATCTATAGAGAGAATAAAAACTAGCCAATAAGAGGGGATAAGGGGGTGCTCTAAACAAAAATTAAATTGAGAGAAAAGGATTCCATGGATTGTGGCTCGGTAGCCCAATGATGCATGGTGTGTGTGTGTGTGTGTGTGTGTGTGTGTGTGTGTGTGTGTGTGAGAGAGAGAGAGAGAGCGAATATGGTGAGCCTATTGTGATAAAATACTCTACAAAACATTATGAGAGAAAGATTGATTGACAATGATTTCCCTGGTTGGGTTTCCACTTAAATCCTTTTATTGATGTGATGACGTTGTGTGTTATTTTTTTGTCAAATAATGTAGTTGTGTCTCTCGTATGTTGTGATTATATGTGTAGATTAATTATGTTGTGTGACTCTGAGTTGTCAGAGGAAATCATCGTTGCATCACGATACATCCAACTAAATGCATTTGCACAAAATGGTCATCCTTTGTAGGGGTCATCACACAAATACAAATGAGTCAACACCATTAGCCCATGCCATTAATTATCAAACTCATATATTTATCAAGATGACTATAACTTTTCTTCCATTGTTTACTATTTTTTTTATTCATAATAGTATTTCAAACTAGTGTATTTCATCAATAATACATGCAAGAACAAATTTAAGAAAAAATAAATGAATAAAATTATTTTAATGATAATTATTATGCTTATGTTTTTCCACTCAAGTCTTCTAACTTTTAAATCTGCACGTATTACACAATATCCATATTTACTCTCTTGAGTATTTTAAATTTCAAAAATAATTAACCCAAAATCTAATGGAATACACATATAAAAAAATACTTCATTTTAAATACTAGTGTGTTTCATCAATAATACATGCAAGAACACATTTAAACCAAAAAAAATAAAATGCATAATCTTATTATAATGATAATTATTATGCTTTTGTTTTTCCACTCAAGTCTTCTAACTTTTAAATCTGCCCATATTACACAAATACCCCTATTTACACTCTTGAGAATTTTGACTTTCAAAAAATAATTAACCCAAAATCTTGTGGCATACAAATATAAAAAATACTCATTTTAATATTATTCTATTGTCTCGAGAATGTATGGCATCCTTGTTTGAAATATGCTCGGATGCTACATCTTTTATTCCTTCGTCGCATTCTTGTAACGTTAAGTTATTAGTCCCTGCCCTAAGGCATAGAATGTATGGCAGCTTTGTTGGATCCGAAAGGCAGATTAACATATTACACTTGGGAAAATGGGATGACGGGTCCACTATCTCATCTAAAGCTCTTTTGAATATCGTTGGTGTTTATGAGTTTGGCGTAGATTTTGGATCCTAGTTTCAAAGTCTATGTTTCCTTCGTGGAGATGAACTTTTATTTAGTAGGCTTTCTTTGATTCCCTGTGTAATATTCCATTTTGGATAGCTCTTGTTGAGTCATTTGGGACTTGAGTTTTTTTCTATTTTGGATGGTGATAGTATAGTATTGATGGATCAGTTGAGAACTATATTTTGATTTGAACTTGCACATGTAAATGAGATTATACTCTAATATAATTTCGATCTAATTTTCTATTGGAAAAAAAAGTTACTAGTCCCTACAGAGACTATAATAATCAATTCACGGATTTTGTATTAATCATGCACGCATATCAATATTTTTTTGTTGTTTTAACCTAAAGATATCAGAAATTTATACAATTTTTACATTCACATTTGGTTTTTTAAGGTAAAGTTTGAAGTTTAAGGTCTTATTTGGCCTCATATCGAGGAAAAGAATAATTTTTACGAAATAAACTTTGGCAAATGGATGATATATTTACACTATTTACATTGGATAATAGTGAGGTCGATTAATGTTAGACTTGAGGTTAGCATTAATTCACCCAACATTTAATGTTTGTGCTTAAAATATGTTTATTAAATATTATGGCATAGTCTTTTAGCATAGTCGTTTGTTAAGTGTCCATAGTTACAAACGTGTCCATAGTTATGTGTTTACAAATGTGTCCATAGTTATGTGTCTACAATGACAAAGATGGAGTCCATGCAAAATTTGTGTCCATCAATGGAGGCCACCAAGTGAATCAACATACAGATTTTTAAGCACTTGAAGGAGAGCTGGAATTGTATCTGGATCACAGTGGATTTTTAAGCACTTGAAGGAGAGTTGGAACTGTATATGAATCCTGGTGAAGAGAGGATGGTACAGGAGAAGAGAGGTTGGTCCAGGAAGAGATGTCGCAAGTTTTTAGAGGATGAGTGCTTATGGCTTTGTTTCTTCAACCGTTGTCGGTTGATCTTTGAACTGTGTAACTATCATCTTTGAGTTGTGTAACCGTCTCTCGCTTTTCTCTAGGTAACCGTCTCTAGATTTTCATACTGCGCCTCTAATGGATTTTCCCTTCCCAACATGTTATCCTCTTCACATTGCAAAAGTCTCTTCACATTCACATTGCAAAAGTCTCTTCACATTGTAAACTTTTGTTGATCCTAAATGTACGTAAATTTTCACATTGTAAAAGTTTGTTGATCCTAAATGTCAGTAAATTTTATCATTTTGAGATATATATTTTCATATGTGCATATAGCCAATTTCTCCTATAGTGAGATTTTTGTTTTTTAAGATGTACTTACCTCATTTTCTCTTCTTCGTTATTTCTTGCAGTGGACGTTATCGAATTGCCAAATCACCTCATGATCTCCAAATTTTCATTTTCGATAGATTTGGGTGTCTATCTATCTCTCTGTTGTCTATGTATGTATTTAATATTAAATATATAAGAATCCCCTTCAATTTTATAGTTATTTTCTGGGTTGTAAAAAACAATTACACAATACTTAACTCCTACACCATAAGCATTTCCTGTAGCATTTCTTGTGGTTCCATAAGAATTTCTTGTAGCATTTCTTGTGGCTCGACCGTCTCTACCCCTTACTTATGGGAATTTCCTATGGCTCGATCGTCTCTTCCTATTACTTAGCAAAGTGTTCATGATATCATCGGATTGTCAATGGATGGAGATGAACCACAATGATATATGCTCAAGTCTTCCACTATTACAATTGATGTTTCTCCAATTCATGCTTGTTATGTCTCCAATAGGTGGGTCACTCTGATGCTACTTGGCCTTGCTATTATTCTTATCAAACAAAATGATGATTTACCACACCCTCTCTATCCAAATACCAAATAGTGAAAACCTTCAAGGGGCTTTTGGAAACCCTCCTTATCAACTCAATAGGTCAAAGTCAATTCATATTCAGGTAGGCCATTCTTTGGACAAGCTTTCTCTTACGCCCCCAAACCATCTTTCTTGCTTATCATAGTAGTAACCGAGGGCTAGTTGGATTGGGTGCTTACTTTTATTTTGGTCCAACGGTTGTCTATTACGCATCAATGACTACCCATGCCTATTATTTGGTAGGAACTAACCAACTAAGGCTTAGTACATGAAGTGAATTGGTTAATGCAGGAAATATTCCGAGGTGCAATAATGAAATTTCAAGCATGTCATAAATCTAAATAAGAGGCTACTTAAAGTACTGCAATCATTGAGAAATCAAAGCAAGGAACAACCACCTCTAATTAGAAACCTCTTACTTCTCAGTTGATTTGATAGCTCGCTTATGCTTGAAGTGAAGCCTGCCTGCTTATTCCCTCCCTAGAGGAGAATTGGAGGCAAGAAAAGGTTATTATTAGCTTGAAAGCGCCACCGACGCAATAAATAAGGATTGGGCTTGACATCTGAGTCAAACCCTTGCATAAGATGTGTCCAGGACTCCCATCCTAGTATGACCTAGCCAATTCGAATTCCTGATGGTCTTCGAACATCACATTCTTGGCTATGTTTTCCTCAAGCATATCTTAGGTCTGGTCACTGGAGCCCATCCTCCAGTCATACAGACTTGCAACGCCTCATGTGCTTAGAAATGTCATCAAAAGAGGTGGCCATCTTGGAGCTTTTCAAATTTGATAAGAAAAGAAAAAAGGTTGTAAAACAAGTGACACCTGACCTATTGAGTTATTGCAGACTAGGTAGTTATAAGCATTATCAAGGGTATTACTATTATGATCAAAGCAAGCAGAACATGAATACATCAGGTATGTATGTGAGATCACCTTTTCTCAGTGGATCTATCGCTAAAGTGATTGCTCACCTTTTCCCAATGGAAGAGTGTTTTGAGTAGCATAGGTATGCAGTCGAAAAACCACCTATGCTTCATGTGCTTATTCTAAATAAACTGATGAAACCACTCTTTGATGAATGGGTGTTCTCTGCTACATTGCCTCATCGTTCACTCCAACCTTGCTTGGACCCCTCACTTTAGGGACAACTTGCATGTGACACAGTTGGTGTATACATATACCAAATATGGAATGGGTGGAAGGTGATTTTGCACATGTCCAATTTGTGCATGGAGGACGATGTGTGGAAAGTCATTATATCAACACATGTCTAGTGTGCATGGAGCGTTGCGCATGGAAAGTGATTAGATTATTTTTTATATAAAACTTGAGTAGACGTCTTGGCTAAGGCTGTCAACCAAAACTATAAATTTTATTATCCAAGTTGCTTTGAGAGTCTCTCCCCTCGTTATTCCATTATCTATCCATAATATAAGTATTAACTTTGTCGACTATCAGTACCAACTACACAATTTTTACTATTAAAAAATAGATAATCATTTATCATGATGAAAGTTATCTTAATAGAAACACTGACATATCAAATTGATTATATATATCTAGTTCTTTATAGTTTCACAAACATTTTGGAAGCATTAAAAAAATATCGACAGTAAACTATACTTTATAAGAGATTTTTTTATATATATATTTAATTTTTTACGGTTTCAAAAACTTTTTGAGAGCATAGATCAAATTGATTAACAATTTGAATGGTGTAATGCTAAGCAATTAAATAGTTGAATTGATTAATACAAAACAATTTGAATGATGTAATATTAAGCAATTAAATAGTTGTATTTATTTTCAGGAATGATATGTTCTATCCAAATTGCTTTCAGAGTCTCTCACAGGGTTATCTTTATCGAAGTTACAATGATGTTCATGCAACCTTCTTTAACAAAGGTGCATTCAAAGTCATATCATTTATTTAATTTCACTTAGAATCAAGGGTTTCTTTGAGATAAAGAATAATTAGATCCTTCAACTCAAAAAATGAAACAATGCAAATATAGGGCTTTTTATGAAGCAATTGTATCAACCACTTGGCTTATACATCAAGAAAACCTTTATTTATGATTTCGGGAAACTTAATTGTTGAGGTTGCTCATTATTTTCAATCTTAACTTCTTTTAACATAAAATTTCATGGCACCTTCACATATTGCATTAAATGTTTGTTGGAATGATTTGACAAGGCTTGTTGGAATGATTTGATGAGGCTATTTCTTATGTTTAGCGATCTGCCTAGAAATCAAGCCATTATTTCGCAATAATTGATTTGTATGAGCTTATAATAAATATCTTAAGAAATTCTCAATATTTCTAATGAAGATTTACATCTAAATTAAATATAAAAGTTAAAACATTAATCATGCATTCAAAACTGTATTGCCTAGTGTGTTCTCCGAAATTCCTCTATTTCTGCTAAAAAATTGCATGTATATAAAATTAATCATGCATTACAAATTGTATTGTACTATAAACTCTATTGCATGCAGTGTTGTCA
>JZKD02S1679124.1:0-11188 GCA_000966675.3 Picea glauca
CTGACGTCACCCTCAAAATTGTATAGTGACGCAGCAACAATATTTATGTATGAGCAGATTTATTGCATTGAGAAATGATAAGGATTGATTTTATACATTGAATGCATAGCATCACCTTGTATTTATTGAAGAAGTAATTATAAGCCTTTGTCTTTATAGCAATCATTGACTTCATCAATAATCACATTTATCATTGCTCATATATGTTAAAGATAGTCATTAATGTTTTGAAGTACTAACCACTGCAGCACATTTCTAGTTCTATTTGTCTTGTCTCGCAAACAGGTGCCATTCAGTGGAATACCTTCTCTTTGACTATCCTTTGGGCAGTAATCTGTGGAGGGAAAGCTTGCTTTAACCTTTGAAGCCTTACACCCTGATCCTTTTCCTTTAGAACCCCAGATTACTAGGGATGTCTCCCTTGGGATTAGCCACCCTAAATAGAAAGAGCTCCCCATCGAGGTGACAGTGGGTGGGGAAGCTCCTGTTACGCCAGTTTGAGCCTTGACTTCAAGCTACCTAAACCTTTCCTACAAACTGAGCGATAACACACATATTCAAAGGTTTTGAGGATCAGAGTGACACAAACCATGATACCCGGACTCATTAACTCATGGAGCAAGATCCATTTCTGCTATAGGACTAGGCCTAGGTGATGGATGTTGTTGCTGCTAACAAAGTGGAGGTGCTGAAGAAAAGAAAAGATGGGCCCTCCAGGGCCATGCTCAAGTGGATTTGGCTCTCGGTACTCCATGTCTAGGACATGTGGGCCTCGAGACATAATCTCCTTAGTTTATCCCTAAACTGGGGATAACATGGCCAATTAGTAGTTTTGATACTTGTCGTGCTCTTGGGTGAATTTGATACAAGGGCTTACCTAGTTTTGAATTTAGCTCAGGTGGCCGTTATGCAACCCACGTTTTTTGGTATAAAATGCCCAATTTAGTTTTGAATTTACATTTCTTGTTTAGATTAATAATCTAGGGAAGCATTTTATTATAAAAATATATATAGAAATCAAATTGTGGAAACTAGTTTGCAAGAAAATGCTTTGTTTAGGAAATATGCAGTCAACATAATACATTGTAGAGGAAAGTACAGTTCGAACTTCAGTTTACTCAAGCGGCTGGTGCAGACTGATGCAGATTCTAAACAGTTGGTACAGACCTCACAAGCCACATTGTGAACATGGGTGCCTTAAAAGAATGGAGTTAAGTTTTAGCCTTGAGCTTCACAGCTCACAATCAAATTTCACTTCATGAAACAAGTACAAGCTGCATCTGAATTCCTATGAGCTCATCCTCGATTATTATCTCCCGACACTCTGGAATCAGTCAATAGAGATGATAATGGTCTTGATGCATCACTATTAATTCATCTCTTGTTTGTTGTGAACAGGTAAACAGTTGTCAAATTAATAACATTCTGATGATACATGTATTATATTCTTCAACTATTTCAGATCTGAAATGGCTCCAAATTGTTGAAACAGTCTTACGCATGACATGCATAAATCCAGTATATGTGACACTGGAATAAACCCATTAAGTTTGAGCTGCCCACTATAGATTCTTCAGCTCACTTTTTCCTGCATGGGACATTTCCTCCATTTGGCCAAAATCTATCTTCAGCATGAAAATCAACCTCAAAACAAGAAATCTCAGGCTGCAGGTAACAGAATATGGCTAGAAGGAACAACAGGGAAATTAAAGCAATGTTAAAAGCTGCATTTATTTCCAAATGTGTAGAGAATGGCAAACTTACCAAATGAGAAGAGAACTGCCACTAGCTCTCCCTATAACTTTTATAAAGTTTTAAAAGATCATTAATAACGGAATGAATGTCTGCCAGCACTGGAAGAACTTCTGCGAGAAAACACAAGCAAAAAGACATTGAGAAGAGAACAATAAACCTCGTACCTGGTCATCAAGTTCATTTAAACTATGAAGTATATCCATGAAATAGTTGGGCATCCGGGACATTGAGAATAAATAAAAAAAGAGATTCCGTTCGACCACACAAGGGTTTTCTAAGCAAATTAGGGATACTAGCGCATGTATTGAAGATAGAGTGATTCATGTATCTTATAAACCTACCAGATGAACATAAAATCAAACCCCAACAGATACATTCACGTAACTAGATTTTATAGAAAAACTTGGCTATCCATCTATTCGCATGGATCAACTTCTAAAATTGAAATCAACTCACTATAGAATATACAATTATCATTAGAATGGCAACAAAAAGATAAATTAATCAGTGGTTATAAAAATACTATAAAAACATTAAAATGGCAGTTGCTAACTGATAATAAATATATGAACATGATTGAAGAATACTAAAACAAAATAAAATGTCATGGAATTAAAGATTATGGTAAATCTTGCAACCTTTTGCCACAGATCATATGCACAAACCAAAGATCATCTGGCCTGTGCTTAAAAGACCTTGCACTGAGTTACAAAAACATTCATGCATTGACACAATCTTCAAGGCATGGTTCCAAAGTATAAACAAAGATGAAAATGGGGTTCTGCATGACAGCCTGGACTTAATGCAAATATGTCAAAAGAGACACAGCAATAAAGGACGTGTATATATTGAAACAAATAAAGCCATATCAAGCCCCGCAATACATTGGTTGGAATAGTGTGCAAGAAAGGTGTCAGGAGTTGGAAAAATAGCATTGCCAGGGCAAACTTGGAAAAATAATGCAAACCAACTTGATTATATAAACAAAATAATCCACATATTGTAAAGATATAAGATCCATATATCATTTATAAAGAAGATGTGTCCTTGTGCTGGGCATGCATGCTCTATTGTCAAACATAAAGGATAAGATTTAAAATATACTGCAGACTAGTAATGTGTATTGGATAGTTTAGGTGATCAGAAATTACCCTTGGTATCTCTTGCATCCTGCGGTTTGATTTCATTCCAAATAGTCGTTAACGCTTCAGCACGGTGAAGAATGACCTCTAACTGTTTCTTTGTTTCCAATGGTTTAGCATCTGTCATATTTCTATCAGTGAGGTCTTGGCTCACTGGAAAACTGTGCAAGCTGGTCTTTCTGTTTTGAGAACTGCCAATTTCTTTACAGTTTTTCAATCTCCAAGTAAGAGCCTCCTTAAGGAGACACCCCAATAGAAGTGTTGGTGCCTCAAAATGCAACAGTATTTGTTCATCTCTCACATATTTTAACAAGATTGATATAATCTCACCTCCAGGTACGGATAAAATGACCTTATCACCAGCCTGCATACGTCTATTCGGTTATTGCATGATGCATCATATAAACAAGCACTGAATTCAAATTTCTAATGTCTAATTGTGAAGTCAAAATTGATATTCAAAGATCAGAAAGCAACACAACAATTGGCATAATGTTAAATTTAGAAAGCAACTGAAATAAGTAAAATCTTTAATGTAAACAATTAAATACTAGAAATGTGATTCATAATTAGACATTGGAAAAACATAGGGAACAATCAAGGAAAAGTTGGTTTACACAAAAAATTTCTATCAGGCACCCAGAATAATCATTTCCTCTTCTCTTATCCCCTACTGGTTCTATTAGCACCAATTACATTTGTTGAACCATGCCAGGGCTTGAATTTCATAGAATTTAATCTAATCATTGGTGATATCTGAATTTTTTGGACTTTCTTTCAAGAATCAAAACTCCATCCTTGAAAGAAAAAGGAAAGCATAGGTAAACCGATTTGAGACAATTCAAATAATATCTAAGGCTGTATTGCTATTATGTTTCTTTTAAGAAGATCTTGCATAGTTGGAGCTATAATGCTCTGTTGAACATTATTGACTATCAAAAGGCCATCTCCTTTTCTTCATTCATAAAATATGATTTTATAACTTAATTTTAAGTTCCCCATCCATCCATGAACTTGCCTCTTCAACCAATCTTTTAAAGTAACTAACAACCTTATAATTGTGCTCAAATATGATGGAAACCCTCCAAGGATACATAGCATCATCAATAACTTAGAAAGATCATACCACTAAAACTACTACAACCCACTAGCTTCCAAGTTCTCCAACTGCTCTTATTTGCCATACATTTGCCAAACTTCACGACACGGTATTGAATATGTGGCTTTTGGAGCATTTGGATTGGGACAAATCCAAAGCTGAAGGACAAGTAAGTTTCAGGAATGGCTACAAGGTTATCAACCTTGTAACACTTTGGCCTATTATTGAGGAGGCTAGGCAGCAGTTATCCAAAGTCTTATGTTGTTTTGTGGACTTCTGGAAGGATTGTGATTTAGTCTTGAGGGAATCCTTGTTTCAGAGATTGCCGGGCATTAGGATCTTTGAGCTTCTCATTGGATCTATGAGACGATTATAGGATGGTTTCGTACATCTCAAGGGTTCTCTAACTTCATCAAGGATGCCAATCGGGTCAAGTAGGGTTTCCCTCTATCACCAACATTATTTGGGATCTGACTAATGAGCTAGAAGCACACCTCAAGGAGAACACCCATGGCAATTATGGTTACCGTTTAGGTGATGTCCTAATAATACAACTCTTGTTTCCGAATGATGTGATCCCAACAACATTCTCCCTCAAGGGCTTTCAAACGCAGTTGGACACCCTTGCTAGTTTTTGTGACCACAGACAAATGGTGGTGAACCTTGACAAGCCTAAGATTATGAACATCAATACCTCAAAGAACACTCAATCAAATCTCCATTTCTTTTCCTTTTAAGGAGAGGTGAAGATCACTGCAATATGCACCTACTTGGGGGTTCAATTCATAGGCCTTAGATTTAGCATGACACCCTCTTCCCAATCCTGGCTTGACAAAGACTATCTGTCTCTTTCCATGCATGAACACTAGTGCTTCCATTTGCATTTTCAAGACATTCCAATGAAGATGCATCTTTTTTACTCCATCATCACACCCATTGTTCTATATGGCACCTAAGTTTGGGGGCTTCTCTGAATTCAACTAATTAGGCATGTTTGGAGAGAGTTTAATCTATCATGATCCAACATATGATCCCGTATAAACAAAAAATCCCTTGGGCCATTGTTCAAGTCATGTTTGGAGCCCAACATTTATGTTTTGAAAGTATTTTCAGGCTTGTTCTTCTCCTTGACAAGATCCACATCGTGGGGGACTCAATGCTTGAATGCAAGAGATACCCCTATTTGGTCCTTTACGCTTCAAAGAAGTTTACCTCCTTAGGCCTCTCTGCACATAGGTGGTGTTATTTCTCGAAGATTTTTTTGCTCCTTCGGTCCATCAACATTTATGTCAAGCATCTACTTCCTTTAGATAATCTCTAACCCCAACCAACCCCCCTCGGCCTCTCCCCCAAAAAGGGAGATAAATAGGGTGGTCAAGCAGCACATATATCAATAGTAAATTCAACTTACTTGAATATGTAACCACCCTTGAGACACCTCAAACTCTTGGTCCCAAAATGGCCTTATATTACGAGCAATTTCTATAGCTATAGGACATTGTTATTGTCCATCCAACTCACTTGAATATATAACCACACACAGGACCCCTCAAACTCTTAGTACTAGAATGGCCTTATATTACAAGAAATTTATATAACTATAGGACAATATTATGATCCATCCCAACTACATTCCATGCCATTGGTTACACGATCTCGTGATTTTGCTCATCGAGTTGGGATTTTCTCCCACTGTTTATAGGTCAAGTCAGATCAACGTATCTTCCAAATAGAGAGGACATGTCATTTGTGCCATCTTCTATAGACTAAGATTAAAGAACACTTTATCTTCAGATGTCCTGTATATTATGAAATCTAGGGGAGCTATCATTGCATGCTCAATGATTCTAGAGGCTTTACTTCCACCATATTTCGCTATCTAGATCAACAATTCTAGCTTTATACATATGCAAGGAAATCACTCACAGATAGGAGACCTTGTCGAACCTTTCTACACTCTACATCACTAGGCTCATCACCTTCCTTTTATAGCCTATCTTGGTGACTGGAGGCACTAAGCACTATGCAAACTTCCCAACCATGGATAAAAATGATGTTAGATCTATCAGATAGCATGCATCCTCACACTTGAATGGTAAGCGCCCCACCTCCACGAGCTGACAATACCTCCTTCGTTTGTGTTGRCCATGAACCTAGATCGTGCAGTTGAATACCCATCATCACATTCTTCTCTTCGACCTCGAGTGGTAGGATAATTTCAATAGACCACTCCTAGTCTCCCCTTGAGTTATCCAACTAATCCTTCTCAACTCCGAGAACTCCAAAAATGACATTATCAAGTTTTGCATCGACTCCTTCATAGTGATAGATGTTGAGATTTTATGGCTGATCTGGGGTATTGAGGACCTTAATGGGCCAACTTTTGGGTAGTTAACCCATTTATTACACTTGTATTTTAGTATATTTTTAGTCTATTTAAGCTAAGGATAACCTAGTCACGTCTTGTGGCTAGTGCCTAAACCCTACTTGAGTGGTATAAATAAATCACTCAACTCATCTGTAAATTATTCATTCAAGTCATTGAATGATCAAAGGCTTAAGGGCATCTTACCTATTGCACATTCCCTTGAAATACTGTTATATTTTTGTGTTTTTCTTATTGGATTGGATTAGGGTTTATTGGAGAATTCACCTAGATCCTCTACCTCGTGACTTCAACAATAAACGGTGTTGCCCCTTCAGGGGTAACACTCCCAAAGCCACCCTTCATGTCAGTGTGGTGTGTTCTAGCTTGCATGAGATCTTTTTCTCATCCCATCCAGTTGCAAACATTTTCCTTATTCTCCTTCAATTACATGATGATCTAGCCTCACATCACCCCAGTTCTATTAGATGACTCAACCATGGTATATCATCTCTTATCTTTCACACCTCAGATGACATATGCAGTTGCAGATGGTACATTGTGCTTTCATTGCACATGGTCATGGTACTTTGGTTTAGTTTTCTTTACTTCACTTGTTGTGTTATGCTCTCATGTATGGGTTTGATACTTAAACATGGTGTTATAACTTCTAAGCTAGTTGTGAACGTGGTAAACACTAAAGTGTAACATAATAACACTTTATGACATTACAAATTTTATTATTTTGCCTCGTCGTACTATGGGGGACACAATTATCCTTTAGAAGTGTTGTAAGTCTTGGATCAAGTTGTACTACTAGGGATCTGGTTGATGTAGCGTGTTTCATATCCTAAACTATGCATAACACTTTATGTATTTCCCATTCACTTCCATTTTGTTCATAAAAAAACTATTCTTGCTCATGTTTGACTTTTCATATGTCATCCAACAAGGTCTAGCAAAGAAAATGAAGCCTCCATTGTGTAAAAGCCTAAATTAAACAAAGCCAAAAAAGCTAGAGATGAAGAGCATACAAAAATTAAAGTAAAAAAAGGGATAATGATAGAGCTATGCCACCTCATTCAAGGGCCCTTACCCCTAAGTCATGTGCTTAATAATGCATATCTAAAGAAAGGACTGGAAAATCAAGGAAAATGTTAAAGGAGTAGTAAAATAACATGCCAAGGTGGTAACTCTAAGCTAAACGCTCCTCCTTAAAGGCTTACACATGGAATTAATGAAGATTCCTATCTCTTGAAAGCTAGTTGGACAAGACAAAGGACCTAAACATCGTTATACATGGTTTTGAGGGTCAACACACAAAGTTTCTCCTTGGCCTTTCGCACATTATCATATTATCTACTCCTAACTTAGTGATCTAAGAAATACCCCTTGTCTTAGGATTTGTCACATGTATCAGGGTTAAGATTGTCCTCCCATGGTAAAACATAGGCAAATTCTAAAATTAACTTATGTTATAATGTTGCTAAAAGAGATCATTTGGTGTGCATCGCCTAATGACTTGTAAAGGGGTTAGACCCACCACTATAAGTGGGTGCCATGCATTGGGATCCATGTACATGCATTGAGGGTAGCATCTATGCTTTAGAATCCATGTACTATGCCTCAAGATGTGTACTTGCTCTAGGATCCGTGACATTGCATTAGAATACGTGATGCTACCTTGGGATCCATATATCACCAAACAAACATATATACCTACATTGGGATCCATGGCATTTTTCTTGGGATCTGTGACAGTGCATTGGATGATGACAGGGACTCCACATCATCATCATGCACCACATGAACCATTCCTAGAGGACGTACTTGCTTTCATGGGCATGTACCCTCACATGTGTGGCTTACTTGGCCTCGTTGACCACACATGTGGGTTTGTAGGGGTCAACTATGAGGTTGTTACACACTTGGACTAGTTGGTTATAGGTTGTTACAGTTGGTTATGAGATGGTTGAGGTGGTTATTGCTCTATTGGACCACTTATATGATGGGGCACCTCTCTCTTGGTGCCACACACGCCATTATTTGTTATTTTCTAGTGGGGTGTGTTGCCCCTTCGAGGTAACTACTTATAGAGACACACTCATTTGGGTGTGATGATGTTGCTTGGATGAGTTCTATTGCTCATCTCTTCTGATCCAGACCTGTTCTTCTATTTTATTTCCATCCATCAGATACATGGCAACTACATGAGCTCTTTCAGACAACTCTACCATGGTATATCAACTCATATGTCTTGCATCTTAGATCATATGAGCACTTGCAGAAGATATTTCATGATGATCTTTACTTCAATTAATGTGCCATGATTTTATGTATGGGTTTCTTCCTTAGACATGGTATGATGGTATATAACCTTGTCGTGAAAGTAATAAACATTGGATATGAACCGATAACTCCTCTTAACAATACAAACCTTACTATTTTGTCTTGTATACCATGGGGGGACATAATTGTTCTTAGATAAGTGTGTCATGACTTAGGCCACATCATACCAATGGCGATTTAAGTTGAGTGGCATACCCCATATCCTAACCATGTCTAACACCTTCCACTTTTTCCCTTTCATTTCCATCCCATTTATAAAAATATAGTTCTTGCTTATGTTTGACTTATCACATGTCATCCAGCAAGGTCTAATCAAGAAATTGAAGATCAAAGCAATCCTTAGCCAAATAAAACCAAAAATGGCTAGATGAACAAGAAAAAATGAAAAAAACAAAGAAAAATAATAAGGATAGAGCTATGCCACTCCATTAAAAAGGCCCACCCCCTACAATCCTATGCTAAAAATGCATATCTAAAGAAAGGGACTAAGAAAATCAAAGAAAAAAACTCAAAAAGGGGTAAATAAAAGGTACCAAAGTGGTAAATCTAAGAAGGCTCCCTCTTAAAGGTTTGCAATGGGCAAAATGAAGATTCCTAGCTTGAAAAAGATAGTTAGAAAAGTTTATAGACCTTAGACATCATTAAAAATGACTTTGAGGGTAAAAAAATAAAGTTTTCCATTCCCTTTTCCATTAATTATCCATAGTTTACCTATTTCTAACCAAGTCACCTAGAAAATACTTTATGTTCTAAGCATTGACACACTTAATAGGGGTAAAGTTGCCCTACCATGGTAGACTTAGGCGAATGTATAAGTTAACGAATGTTATGAGGTTGCTAGAAGGAATTACTTGATGTGCTTTTCCTAATGACTTGATCTGGATTCTATGAGCGGAACGAAATGAATAGAGATTATTAATAGGTACTTAACACAAAATAACAAAGATACAATAAAACTGGTTTCCTATTCAATAAGGAAATAAGCTGAAACTGTAAAATGCAGCGGAAACAAGCTTGCTGGAATGGTGGTGGCTTATATCTGAGAAGAGATGTGACGGTTGCACTCATTCACCAGAAGATGATTACAATGAGGCTCTGAAGGCCTTTTTACAATAAATAGGAATACCAAAAACCCTAGACATCCAAAAACCTAACCCTAGGAGATGAAGCGCCAAAAGTCGTGTGGGCCCCGTTTGGGTAAGTTAGTACATTAACTTCCCGGGGTCGTAACTTTTGCATACGATCTTCGTTTGAGGCGTATGATAGCCCGTTGGAAAAGTATCGTCGAGGAGATTCATTTTGGGGGCTCAATCATACCTTCGGCTATCATTGAGGAGCTTGATCACGAAAAACTTTCATTTAGGCCCTCAAAATGGCCCCGGAAGTTAAAACTGCTAAAAATAGTAAATTGCAAAAATTGCCAGAAAACTATTTTGAGCCAGTTGGAAAAGGTGGTTGGCCACCAATATCCACTTGGATAAATCCTCCCTCCTTAGGAAGCAATGGTCTCCATTGTGTTGATATCCCCCATCAGATGAGGAAATTTCTGCTGAATTTGGCCTCGGGTGAGCCACTTGCCTTGGTGCAGGAGCTGCCCTACTTTGACGACTCGATAAAGCTGAATCCTTTGTTGTCGAGTGCTCTTGATCCGTGTGTCCACAATCTGATCATTGGATGCCTGTTGTATGCAGTCGGGGTTGAGCTCTGTTGGTGTCAGTTGTTCTGCTACTTCTGAGGTGTCCAATAATGGTGNTTGTCCACTTAGAGTCAGAGTCAGTCAAAACAGCAATTTTAATTGCTTAGGTGACATTGCCAGAATGTCAAATTTTTGTAATTATTGAGTTAATAAGTTAGTGGTAAGGTGGCAATGAGCAAGTTAGACCCCCCTAACCTACCCAACCCATCCTAACCACTTAAAACCTTAATCTACACACTTAACTCACTTTATCACCCTTTTTACCCATGCCCTAAGGGGAAAAACGACCCCCCTTTACCCAAACCTTAGTTTCTTCACTTAAAATCTTGTGTGGGCCCCTCATACATGAGGTGCGCCCCTCCTAGACCTCCACCTCACCTTTTAATGGACCCCACGCGCCATTCCCTTACATAGGTGGCGCCCCTCTCTCCTAGCTTGCGCCCCTCTTCCTAACCTCACGCCCCCTTTCCTACTTGGCCATTTGTTTGAGCCTCCACTTGTATTGTGGGCCCCTCTCATGAGAGGTGCGCCCCCCTTGGCCTATCTTCTCACCCTCATGACCCCCACGCCCTTCCACATCATTGATCCATGGATGAAACCCTAAGGAGGGTGCCCCCTTCTTAGAGATTCTCACTCTCTCTCAAAAAACAACACTTGGCATGCATCTAGATGCCCTCACTTTGCCTCTAGAGGTATAAGTAAGACCCCTCCTCACTCATTTTGACTACCATTCTTTGAGCTACTGTTACTCTGCTGAAATTTCACCTCACCTTCTTGCTCTT
>JZKD02S1679126.1:0-11134 GCA_000966675.3 Picea glauca
CATAAAATCACTAAATCATTTGAAATTGTTATTTTTTAAAGTCATTGTTAACATTATTCTACTTTGAAGAAAACACTATTTAGAAAAAATAGATTGTCAACATTATTTTCTACTTTGAAGAAAACACTATTTAGAAAAAATAGATTGTCAACATTATTTTCTACTTTGAAGAAAATACTATTTAGAAAAAATAGGCTTTTAAATGGTTATTGATAAGCTAATAAAATGTGAAGGTCGGCGGAGGCGACTGGATGGTAAAGTCGTTCTTGTAATTGGATGGTAAAGTCATTCTTACAACGAAGGTCAGGTATTGTACTCAAACCTGAGCAAGGACGTGGTCTAGTTGGAACAAAGCTTAACTAGGCCAAGCCCACATACCTTTTGCCAAAAGGGGTTGGATCCAATCATGGAAAGCGAGTAGTTTTCACCATTGGGAAAGGTTCAATTCGTGTGAGGGCCTAACTTGGAGCCATGGGGGCACCTTGAGGTAGTGGTCAAACGTGTGGTTGCACCTAGAGATATTATATTAAATAATATCGTGACCCATGCACACATAAGTGGATCAAAGCCCACCCCCATGTCCTTAAAATTTTAAGTCCCCAGGGTGTAGGACAGTCGGTGAGAGAGTGTGGTGTTAAGGCACTTTGTGATGTTAAAGTCACCGGTTCAAAACCTGCAATGGAGGCTTAGATGCCCCTGAGTCGTGGTTTCTTAGCCACATGTCACACACAAACTAACAAAAAAAAAGATAAGTTAATAAAATGTGAAATTCAAAGAATTACTAAGATGTTGTGAAGAGACAAAATGTTAAATAATTTTAAAACAAAGTGGAAAGAGACCACATAAATATTTTAAAGATAAATGACAGAGTTAGTATTATGCTACATATCAATTTTAGAAGGATTGTTAAAATTTGATAGTTGTTTAATCTCATTTTGTTATCTTTAGCAAACATCAAGAACATGTTCTTAATATCAAGATTAAAAATTCCAATATTCTAAATAAAAAATATGTGACTAAATATTGGAGGAAGTGTTAAGTTGGAAGGGTTTTTCGATGTGCTTAATTTGTTATGAGATTTAATTTCGCTGAAAATGACACAATTATTAAATAAAATAAGGGTTTGCAATGTATTGGAGAGTTGCAAACCCATATTGAAGATGGAGGAATTGTTCAGTTGGAAGGCATTTTCCATGTGTTATGAGATTTAATTTTGCTGAAAAATGACATAATTGGACTTGAATTTTAAGTTTGATTGATAAAATTTCATTCTAAACAAGTGTTTCATGGCAGCGTAGTCCCGAATCAGTTTTCTTTGGAACAAACAACAAATGTTCCTTGACACCCAAAATTTAGCATAAAATAAAGGCATTCTGAATCGGTTTTCTTTGAAATTTATCAAAAATTAATAATGTCTCTTACATATTTCTGGATATTTAAATGCGTTTGTCATATAGACTAGGATTGGGGCTCCCATGGACCATAAAAAGAAATAAGTACAATAATTAGGAATGTTGAAAGAAGAAGTGCATGACGGTAGAGAGGAAGACCTTAAAAGAAGAAATTGGAAGTTATGAGTCTTTGGTTATAGTTCTCTATTTAAAGAAGTAATAGTTGGATTGATAAAGAAAAGAAGATGACATTATAGACTTAAACTAGATTGATGAATAAAAGAAGATGCCAGTATAGACTTACTATGAAGCCGATGCGTTTTTGTTGTTGTCATCGATGGTCAGTGGAGTCCTATCGGCCGGTTGTTTCCCTTCCTAGACGAGGTTTTCCATTCTCTGTTGGAACCATTATTCGATGTAGCTTCTCATGGGGGCTATGTTGATTTCATCCTAGATTTCTATGTCGTAAAGGTCATTTTCTAATTTTCTTAGATCCATTGAAATACTATGTAGACTTTGTTCAATTTCTTCATTGTTTGCCACATAGTCCAGTACCCAACACTCGAGCTCATCTTCACAATGTTCAACTACGCCGTAAAACATTTCGAAAGACAACCCATTTAAAATATTAAGTTGTTCATGGAAGGATTCTTTGGTGATTGACAAGGATTTGAGAATTAATTTTGGGTCTTGAACCTCGTTGGTACTTCCGGCTAAGTCTATTTGGATCAAGCTTGAGAAGAAATCTTCCTTTTCTGATATGGTTTGTTTACTTGATTCGACCATGAGCTTTAGGATCTTAACTTTCTTTTGCTAGTATGCTTTTACTTTTTTCGTCCGCTTTGGGGAGGGGAGTTTCTCTTATCTTATTTTCAGTTCCGATGTGTTGATGACATAGTTGGAAAAATGGGTTAGCACCTCTTCACAAAAACATTGATCATTTTTTAAATTCACCTCCAAATGTTCGAGCAAATCATTTGCCTTATTTCCGAAGGAAACTAAATTTTGCAATGTTTCCCAGGCTTCAGTAACTAGCTAAATTCTTTTGTTGATGTTATTCTCTAAAAGGGCTCTAGAGCATGCAAGGAGGGTAGAGGATACTTTCATCTTGGCTGCAGTGGTAGCATGCACATTTTTTGCTAAAGGAATGGCAAATTCTAGGGTTGCAATGAAAGCCTGCTCAAATTTGTTGAGGCGTTCTTTCACTCTAGCATTTTCCGCTTCAATTCCTCCAATGGAATCATGAAGAGCATCACTGGTTACTTGGTGAAATAGGGAAATTTGGGATGACCACATTTTCCTAAAGTTAATCTCTGTGTGATATTTGTATTTCTTGTTTGTTACATCTCTCTTTTCAATGACCATACTTTTAGATTGGCTTTCAAAAACAATGCTCTAGAATACGAAGGATTCATCTTCGTAAAAAAAAATGGTCTCATCTATTTACACTGCGGGCGACCCAATTTTGAGCATGTGCTCGGTTTCAATTTCAAGTTGCACCTATTTACTTTTAATTTTGGGTTCGTTCACCTGCCCAGCGTTGTTTTTTCTCTTCTTCGTCAGTGGAATATTGTGAGAACTATCAATTTTTATGCTAGGAGGGTTCTTATCTCCTCCTTCGTTCGAATATTTGTGGGTTTCTTTCTTATTGGGGTGGGCCATTGAAGCAATGCTCCATGATGTCGTTCTCTTGGGAGTGTTGGCGGGGGACTGGGCAGTCTTCTCACTGGATACTTTTCCCTGTTGTCTATACAATTTAGTCATGCTTTGCAATGTCTCTGCGTCGCAATTGCTAGAAGCAACATTGTTGTCATCACTGTCCCTGTCTTCGGTCAAGTGTCTGTGGATAAAAGAGTTGTTAAATCGAACTACCAGTAAATGTTCTCGAAAAATCCCATTAGGGTTGAACCCTTTTATCCTTTCAGCATACATTAGGTTCAATTTTTTGAAATGGACGAAAAATTTGTTAATCTTGTTGACGGTTCTGCACACGAAGTCTCCAACTTTCCAGGGTAGAGGAATGAACTGTTTTTTTCTTCTTGTCATGGAAAAAATGCAACTAGTGGTTGTATTGCCTTTCTATTTCTGTAAAAAAGATCTTATCCGTGATGTGGCATGGAAGGAAAGAAGGATTTTCCTTAGAGCCAAAGACCATGAGTACACTGTGATTTTTCTTGTGTTCAAGTGTGCCCTTCCTGTTCAAAAAATTGGTTTCTTGGCCAGACATTCGAGGAGCATCCTTCCCTAACAACAAATCTTTGAAAACTGAGACAAAGCCGTTAAAAACTTCATAAAAAAAATGGGATGCCTTGTGCCTCCAGAGGGCCTGGTACCAGAATGTTACTGGCTAGAATCCACAGTTTATTTTATTGGAAAGAGAAAGTTTTGGAAACAGACAACAATTCACTATTGCGAAAATCAAGTAGGATGACATATAAAATTTATTCGAGTCTTTGAATCGTGACAACTGGGAATAGATATCAATGGAAATTAGCTTCCCCCAAATGAAAATGAATTGTTCCGTGACTGTGAAGTACAAAATATAAATAATTATATGGGAAATGCTTATCGTGGATGTCTGTCTCATTATTCTTGTAAACAACCAAGCAATTTCTTGGAATGGATTTCTAAAGGAACTTACCTACAACTTTGTGATATCTTGAGGAACTGTTATCGGGTCTTCGAGGAACTTGGCTAAGATGTCCAACCCATTATCATGTTTTTATAGGAACTACTTGCAGTCTTGTCCTATGAATATTAATGTTGGCTACAAAAATTTTAACATCTTGTGGAAGACCTGAGGCGACAAAGAAATAGGAGAATGGTCACAAAGTGGAATAATTATTTGGCTTGGAATATATTTTTTGGCGCACCAAGAGAGCACCTCCTTACAGTCAAAAACCTAAGGAACGCAGCCTGAATGAGTGATTCCTGAGGTCCAAATCGCTTCGTTATGGGTGGAATGGAATGAACAGTAAAAGCATTCCCTGGACCACTAGAATTTTTGGTCCTTATGTCCAAAGATATCTATAGTATCTCCACAAAATTGTTGCCGACCTGCTACCCTAAGTCTACAAGAACGTTTGTTTGATCTAGATGACAAATGAAATGAAAAGTTGGAAGGGATAATATAACCTTTCCCAAATATTGGTCCAATGCGTGTGAATTAGAGGTCTCCTCGAGACTTTCGTTCATTAATGACAATTTGGATAGTTGTTCCATGATGCATTGTTATCATTAAACACTAGTAATTTCATACATAGAAATGATAACATGGAAAATACGACAATAAGAAATTAAGAATTGTATATTTCTTGAGCGGGCCAACGTGACAACGCGTGTTCGAGATGAAAAATCGAAAGGGATAAAATAAATCTCCACAGATCTTGGTTTAATGCGTAATAATGGGAGATCTCCTCGAGCGTTTCTCTCATTAATGACAATGTTGATGGTTCCTGGATGGTCAGTTGTTACCATGAAAGGTTTCTAATTGCATACTAAGAAAGTACGGAGGTCGTGGGTATGGGAAAATGTAGCTTCAAAATAGGGTTACAAGGTACAACTGTTGGAGGTGAGGGCGTGAGGGTCAAATTGTATGTCTCAGAAATTTTTTAGTGCAATACGTGTAACACCGAAGAGGGTATGGTAGGACAGTCCAGAGGGAAAATTCTATATCACTAGTAAGAGAATAACTAATGTATATCAAGAAGGACAGGAATTTAGTGGGGATGGAAGGTAAAAATAGATACTTTGAAACATTTGTGAGCCAACGTAGAGTATATTGCGGTGAGTCTATGGTGGAATTGTAGATGACAAAATTTTTGAGTGCACGATGTATAGCATGGAACAAGAAGTAGCAGAGTTGGAAAGTTTCAACGCAATAACCATGGCCATAAAATTGGCTAAGTATGGAAAGGAACAACGGTCGGTCAGATTCATCATGTGAGGATATAGATGGAGATGAAGATATCTCAGCCCGCCAACATTGGAACCCACGATCATAAAAAAGAGAATAAGTATATAACCACAAAGTGATAATAAATGGCAAGAAGAGAAGGTAAAAAGATCTAAGGAGTCCATGGTGGAAATGTAAATCAAGAAAAATTTGAGTGCAATATGTATATCATGGAACAAGAAGTAGCAGAGTTCGAAAGCGCCAACCTGGTAAGAACGAACATAAAATTGGCTAAGTATGGAATGGAATAGCAGTCGGTCAGATTCATCATGTGAGGATATAGATGGAGATGAAGATATGTCAATCTGCCGATGCTAGAACCCACCATCATAAAAAAGAGACTAAGTATATAACCACAAAGCAATAATACATGGGAATAAGAAAAGGGAAAAAGGACTTAAGGAGTCTGCAGTGGAATTGTAAATCATGGAAATTTTGAGTGCAATATGTATATCATGGAACAAGAAGCAGAAGAGTTTGAATGCACCAACCCGAAACAGTGACTAAGAATTGGAGATTTTGTGAACCCGTCAACACAAGGATCCAAAATAGGTTGACAAGGTCTCCCTAGAAGACGTTAGGTCCCGACAGTCAAATTGTGTCGTTAGGAACATTTCAATGCATAATCTATAACACAGAAGAGGGGACGATGTCGGAACTCGGTAGTCAATTTGTATATTATGGAGGGGAGGATGAAAACTGTTTCATATTAGTGTGTGCAATTTTCACTAGTGAGAGTCACTAGTAGGAGCATACCCAATGTATATTATGAAGGACAAGAAGTTAGTGGGGATGGAAGGTAGTGACATATACTTTGAAACATTTGTGAACCATGGTAGCTTGAATCTTGTGAGTTCGAGGAGTCGCAATGGAATTGTAGATCACGAAAGTTTTGAATGCAAGATGTACATCATGGAACAAGAAGCAACAGAGTTCAAAACCGCCAACCTGACAACCGCGACCATATAATTGGCTAGGTATGCAAAGCAACAATGGTCGATCGGATTCGTCATGTGATTATATATATGGAGATAAATATATGTCAACCCGCCAATGTTGGAACTTGCGATCATAGAAAGGAGCCTAAGTATGTAACCATAAATCCATAATACACGGGAAGAAGAAAAGGGAAAAAGGACTAAGGAGTCCATGGTGGAATTGTAGATCACGAAAATTTTGAGTACAAGAAGTGAACCCGATAGTCAATTTGTATATTGTGGAGGGTCGGATGCCAACTTTTTTGAACCATTGTGTTAATTTCTCACTAGTAAGAGCACAACCAATGTATATTAGGAATGATAAGAAGTTACTGGGGATGGAAGACAGCGACAGATACTTTGAAACATTTCTGCACCATGGTAGAATCAATCTTGCAAGTTCAAGGAATCCGTGGTGGATTTGTAGATGATGAAAGTTTTGAGTTCAATATATATAATACGGAACAAGAAGCAAGAGAATTCGAAAGAACCAACCTGACAAGCGCGACCATAAAATTGGCTAAGTATGGAAAGCAACAACGGTCGATCAGATTCATCATGTGAGGATATAGATGGAAATGAAGATATGTTAGCTCGACAACGCTGGTACCCATGATCATAGAAAGGTGACTAAGTATATAACCAGAAGGAGATAACACATGGAAAGAAGAAAAGGGAAAAATGTCTAAGTGTGCGGTGGAATTGTAGAGAGCGAAAATTTCGAGTGCAAGATGTATATTATGGAATAATAACCATCAGAATTCGAAAGGGCCAACCCAAAACAGTATCCAAGAATTGGACATTTCGTGAACCTGACAATAGGAGGATAAAAAATAGGCTGACAAGGTATCTCTAGAAGATGATAGGCCCCGACATTCAAATTGTATCAATCGGAAAATTTGAATGCATAATCTGTGACACGGAAGAGCGGATGATGTCTGAATGAGGTAGTCAATTTCTATATTGCGGAGGGTGTGATGCCAACTGTTTCATATCAGTGTGTCTAGTTGTCACTAGTAAGAGATAATTTAGTATTGAAAATAACTGCAATGTTGATCCAGCCAGCCCACATGTCCACTTGTCAATTTGTATATCATGGAATTCTGGGTGCTATTTGTAGGGCACAAAACAATGGAGTCCCAATTTTTAGCCTGCCTGCCCGAGAACCCACAATCCAAAAAGTGTCTATGTATGGAATGCAGAGTCCACTCTATAATGTTTCATCTATAGGGATGTATGATTTGAAATACACCACTCTATAACGTTTCATCTATTTTGGTACTTTTTGAGTAGAAAATTTGGACCCATGGACTTGTACATCCCATTTTGGCAGTAGGTCTTATTTTGGTGATTTGTGATCTTGAAATTTCTAGAGCTCAATTTAGGTATTAAATGGAATATTCTTGGAAAAACTTCTATGAAAATAATTATTAACCCTCCAAATATATTCTACACATAAACAAATTTCCAATGGTGCAAATATCATCTCAATCATATGTCGTATGAGGAATTTATTTCTCCTATAATTTCACTGATGATTTGAGCACCATAGTTAGTGGATACCATGTCAACTCCCATTACTCAGACATGTCGAACTAGTCATCTCTGGACTCTCAAGAAGATTCTAGAGGGTCCAAAACCCTAACCTTTATCAAGACTTGAATCATACAAAAACCATCACACCAACCCTATAAGGCTATCAAGACATGTTAAATACTAAGTCACTAGGAAAGGAAACAATTTTGTTCATGTTTTGTAATGATTTTTTATTCCATAGTTAAGTAGAGAAAAGGAGTGAGACATTGTGAGAATAATAGAGGAAGTAGCAATTCAATCCACAATGTTTATTACAACTCCATATTTAGTCCATATTTCTTTTCAATTTCATTTGATAACTTAAAGGAAAGGAGAAAGGCATAGTCCTCACCATGTACTTACATTTTTCCCATATTGGGGCTCCGAGGGTGCATTTTGTATTCATTGTCTCGATGGTGTGGTAGTTATTGTTTTAGATTTTTTTATAATATTTTGAAATTATTTCAATAATTTGAATGTTATTTTTTTAATATTAAATTATAATAATAAGTAAATACAACATAATAGAGATCTATAGAAACTAGTAAGCTCTATTGTGATGAATTGTTCGAGTGGAATATCCACAACAATTTACATATCATAACCAAATGGTGAAAAAAATTACAATGTACATAGGAATACATAGGACCTAGAATGGTGGTATCTTAACTATCAGAAGAGATGTGGTAGTTAGCTCATTTGCATAAATTCATTAACAAGAAGGAAGAAACTCATTTTTATTACAATATGGTCTTAAAAGCACTAGAACAAAAAACCCTAATTCTAGGAGTTGAAGTGTAAAATGAAAGGTGAGCATCAAAATGTTTCCTTGGAATTTCTCCTTCCCTAGGGCATAAATTTCACATACAAACTCTAATTCCTTAACAAAGTTCCCTGTATGAAATATATTTACAATCCCTATGCTTGCAAATTTATTTCAAATATTATTCCCATTGTTTTAAGCCCCTAGAAATGATGGCAAGGGCATAAAAATTGTTCTAGTAGTTTAAAATAAAAAAAATATTTCAAATAGTGATCACTTATGAGATGGTGGAATATTTGAATGGACACCTAGGCTAGTTGTGTGAGAAAAAATATGTTGGGATGAAGTTGTTTCTTTGAAACATATCTGAGACAAATTAAATAAGGTTTGGTGTGGAAAATGACTCCAAAGGTATTAAAATATTCATTGTGGGTGTTTTGTCTATGGTGAGGCATTATTGTGTTACAGATAATGCACAATAGCTATGTTGGTTTTCCCTTCAAGTATCATGAACGGACACAAATTCTCATGGGATTTTGGAGCATGCATGTGGTTATCTACAAAGCATAGACTTGTGTTCACGGAGTTTTACATTTTATAACATGTACCAATTTCATAAATGATTTTAATTACAATACTCATTAAATGTATCCTAAATATTTTAGATAGTGAGACATCTAGATTTAGGAGTTTGTGTAATATTATCAAACACATCATCTTAATATTGATCTATCAATTATAGCATTTCTAAAATGATTAATGTAAAATCGATTGACCGTTTCAAATATTCATGTCAATGGACTTCTTTCAAAGACCTCTCCTACAGATGATCAAATCACTTAACGATGAACGTTGTTTCTCTTGGATATGTATACGTAGGGGAATTATAGTAGGGGATTATACCATTATGCTCCCTCCTTATAGAAACCTATTCTTTGTTTTTTAAAAGGTGATGAGGTAGTATGCGTCCATTCCCACAAGTTAAAAGTGCATTTTTATAGAGTTTTTGTTAAATAAAGTTTTGAATTGGTTCATGATTGTATCAAGTAAGACTTACAAATAATTGTGTACTATTTTTATGATTACATTCGAAAATGTACTTATAACTAATGTATAACTAGACTAATGTATAACTAGTTATAGAGCTAAGAATATGGTATGATGTTGATATCATTCCAAACTCATTTTTACAACAATGATTGTAGAGGTCTATGTGAGTGAATACAAAAGACAATTGTGACAATTGTTTGACCCTATGGCTGTATCATCTTCTGTAGTATGGAAATCCATTAATAAAAAAAAACAAACTTTTCCAATTAAACATCGACTTTAAAGTATATGTCCTTAGATTAACATGATTGCTTCCTTAGCATCTTCACCAACCGTACAAACAATTTTAATATCACACCTTGAAATAAAATTGTAAAATTTTCTTGGTTAATATTATCTTATAAAATTCATTCTTTATATGTAAAAAGTGTTATCTATATCAAATTTTTTTTTTTTTCATATCGACGCTACAATGTCGCTATCGGTAGAATTACAACCCTAATACAACATTGGGAGTGGGTAAGAGCGACACTTACAGCCCTACAACTTCCTTGGCATTACGTCAGAGTGATAATTAAATAACCCATTTCGATAGCAATATTTTCTAGAAGAAGTCAATAATTCAAGGACTCTTTTAGCTGGTAGGCACATGCCTTCATAAATTAAAGTCCATAATTGCTCTGATGTTTTTAGCAAAACAGTGGTTTGGTATAGAACTTTGAGGCCGGCTATGGCTGGCAGAAGATGTGATGATAGTGGAACAGTGGACCCAGTTTATTTAGAAGAAAGGCAGGCCACGCGAAACCGCCACCTTGCAGAGATGCCGTGATGTTTAATCTTTCTTTGTATTATTTCAAAGAATGCTCAAATAGTAAAGTGATTCGCTTCGATTGGCTTCCACCCGAAGTATCAAAGTACTTTGTCGCTTTTCTGAAAACCTACACGTGATTTACAACAGAAGAGAATGGCATGGTCTTTAGTTCATTCCGAGGGGTGTGTTTCGTCGCAATAGAAGAAGAACATGGCCGAGTTAATGAAGAATAGATCCATCTCGGAGAGGAAGGGTTTGTTCAGCAACCCTTATTCTGCAGAATTGAAACATGGGATGGGTTTGGACGTAAGTACCAAATTAAATCTCGGGACGGCGTTTGAAGAGCAACGTGACGAAGAAACGGGTTTACCGTCTTGGATTACGAGTGCTAATGGAGGTGCTAAGCGCGCAGTCGCAGATTGCATTTCTCGGTTGGGTTTCTCTACTCTTGGGAACTGTTCTAATTCCATTAACTTATTCCCCGACAAGTTCATCGTCAGTTAATAATCAGGATGGTTGTTCTGGGTTTCTGACGAGTTTTAGGTGTGGAATTGTAATGTGTGGAAAAATTAGTTGTGTTTCAGTTACTTCTTGCGCTCATATAAGTGTCTG
>JZKD02S1679129.1:0-11111 GCA_000966675.3 Picea glauca
TGCAATAATCCATTTAAGGATAGTAAATATATTTAATAATAATTATATAATAATGAATGATGATTGCAAATGAGGAATGAGGGCTTGCATATATATCCTACACATGGGTGCCCTTTCATAAGAGACACGACCCTTCATATGTCATGTCTCTTCATAATTAATAATTACTTATTACTTATTTATATTTACATATTTACATATATTTATGTTTGTTACAGTCTCCAAGGCCTACTACATCTTTGTGCCAACATGCATGAGGATTGTGGTATGCAGGGATGTGTAGTTCGAGGAGGAGCGAACCTTCATGAGATCCAGAGATATGCCAACACATGTAGAGGACCACCAGGGACAAGACTCAGGGGTGAAGAATGTGAGGTTACAGGTACAAAGTTCAGGATCACAGGGACAGTCATAGGGTACAAGTACAAGTACAGGTGTTGACATAGAGATTAATGGACATAATTGTCAGGGTGTTTTACTATGTTGTCATTGATGTCAAAGAGTTGGTGTCAAGTATTACCATAGTGATGTGTTTGTATCAATGATATATTGATTATTAGTTATATGGTCATTTATGTATTATTGTCAAAGGGTTGATTTCAAGTGGTGCCATGATGATGCGTTGATATTAAAGGGAGTTGTATCATTGATGTCATGACATGGTTGATAAGAAGAAACAAATAGATAAACTCCAAAGTGGTCCCCTCATGGTGAAAGCCGTCACGGGAAGACGTTCTTGGATAAAGTTCTCAAAGTGGTCCCCTTATGGTGAAAGCCCTCACAGGAAGACGCTTTGTGAAGTCCAAATGGCTAGGTGGTTGAGTAGCTCAACAATGTGGTTAGGGAACCCAAGTTTGACTGAGGAATAATTTAATGAAGATCATTGAATTTGCAGGAGAAACTATTCCAAATGGATAATATATGTCATGTCGTTTCCAGTGATATGTGGAACATCACATAACTCCTCATGTTTAGAGAGTTATGGCCATGTGAAGTTGGAGAACCCTTATGAGTTATCTAGAAGCCCCTATAAGGTAAAAGAAGTCAAGAAGGTAAAAGAAGTCAAATTATTCTAGAAGCTCCTAGAAGAAGTTGACTAGTCAAAGTGGTAAGTCATGGGTTAAGTGATTGCAACAAGAAAACAATTAAAAATAAATTAGTTGCAACTAGAAGTGGAGAGTTTACTATTTGTGGATAAAGTGGTTGTAAGTGGACAAAGTGGTTAGTAGTGGGTTAGCCCCAAAAGAGGGAAGTTGGGTAAGTTGGTTAGAAGATAACCCCTAGAGGAAGCTACTTGGAGAAGTATAAATAAGAGAGCAAGGGTCTCTTATGAGTATGATCTTTGAGCATATTGGATATTCATTTGTGAAAGGTTATTTGGGCAGGTATTATTGATAGAGAAAATTCGCGGCAGAGGAATCGGGACAGCAAAACCGCGGTAGCAGAACCACGACAATAGAATCGCGTCAACAAAACTTTGGCAGCATAATCGCGCAACAATATCACAACAATAAAACCACGGCAGCAAAACCACGACAACAGATTTGGCAGCTGCAGAAAGTTGACAGTTCGGTAACCACATTAGATTTGCATATTGGAATTGTTCCAATTGTTGCATGGTATAGTATAGGTCTTGATGGTTGCTACATGATTAAAGGTACGGTTTTGACACATGGCCTTGTGTAAGGGTTTAAGATATTTGGTTTATGGAGAGTATGGTGTATTGCTAGAGGTATCTTGTTCGTTAACTTGGTGATATTGTGCATATGGTTGAGAGTTGAATTGATGATTGATGTTTGTGAGTAGATCAAATTTGGATGATGAGATTGATGAGATGTTTTGAGATGACTGGTTGTTGTGACATGTTGTGATGTGCATAGTTGATGCACTTGTCTTGGTAAAAACTATTGGTATAATTTGATAGATTGTTTTCTGTCTACAAGTTGGGTCTTGTACTTGAGGATTGGATTCCTCTTCTCAGTTGGTGTTGAGATCTGCAGGCTGGGTCTTGCATTGAGAGTTGGTGCTCATTTCAATTGGTGTTGATAAACCCCAAGAATTGTAGTTCATAATACAAACAAAACTTATACATATATCTGGTGTTCTTTGTGTTCTTTATTGTGATGGTGCATAATTCTTTATTGTTAATATATGTCATCGAGATATGTTTACATGCAAGCAACTAAATGTGAATAGAAGTAACGAGTAATGATGTTGTGAATGGTGATGGCTAACTAAAGTTTTGTAAGAAGTTGTAAAAAGTGCCTCACATTGATTCACCCCCCCACCCCCCCTCTCAGTGTGGTCGGTGTGTCCAACACAGGGGAATGATGAGGAGGATGAGCAACGTGAGGTTGCTCCACATGATTCAAATACTAGGTCACGACCTAAGTGTACAAGTCCACAGTTAGTGATTCTAGACAGGTTGGGCCTCATGAGAGGTCCATGAGACAGAGTAGACCACCGAAGAGATTCAACTACATGGCGCTCATGGATGAGCTTATAGATGTCGAGCCTTACACTTATGAGCATGCTACACAACATGGAGTGTGGCAGGAGACCATGATGGAGGAGTATGCCTCCATTATGAAGAATGATTTATGGGAGGTGGTGCCCAAGCCTGAGGGAAAATGAGTGGTTGGTTCCAGATGGATATACAAAGTCAAGCATGTGATAGGTGGAAGCGTGGAGAAGTATAAAGCATGCTTCGTGGCCAAGGGGTTTTCACAAAAAGAGGGAGTCAATTATGAGGAGACTTTTGCCTCGATGGCTAGGTATTCATCCATTTGAGCAGTGATTTCATTAGCAACAGAGATGGGTTGGCACATTCATTAGATGGACGTGAAAAATGTCTTCCTCAATGGAGTTATTGAGAAATAAGTCTATATTGAGCAACCTCATGGGTTTGAGGTTGGTGACAAAGAGACACATTTTTGCAGGTTGAGACGAGCCTTATATGGGCTCAAGCAGGCACCTTGGGCATGGTACTCAAGGATAGACAACTACTTAAGAGAGATGGGATTCCAGTGGAGTGAGGTTGATCCAAACCTCTATTTTCTAGTAGGTGAGGTGCCTCTCATATTTGTACTATATGTTGATGATCTCTTTCTTACTGGAGATGAAAAATTGATTGCAAAGTGCAAGGGAAACCTTCTAGCAGAGTTTGAGATGACATACCTTGGGTTGATGCATTACTTCCTTGGTCTAGAGGTTTGGAAACAAGATGGGTGTTTCTTCTTGGGACAGGGGAAGTATACTGTGGAGATGTTGCCCAGGTTCAGGATGACAGATTGCAGGCCCATTTCCACTCCTCTAGTGACGAATTGGAGGAAGATTGATATGGCTAGTTCATATACAGTTGACCCCACTATCTATCATCAGTTGATTGGGTCACTCATGTATCTGGTCAACACTAGGCCAGATATCAGCTTTGTAGTTAACTCCTTGAGTCAATTCATGGTGGACCCTCGAATAATGCATTAGATAGCTACAAAGCATGTGCTTCGATACTTGAGAGGTACAATGGAGTACGTGTTGTTGTATCAATGCAGTGGTGGAGTGAGATTGGCAGGTTTTACTGATGATGATTGGGAAGGATGTACATAGGACATGTAGAACACTTCAGGTTGTTGCTTCAACATTGGATCGGGCATTATTTCCTGGTTCAACAAGAAGCATAGATCAATGGCATTAAGCTCTGCTGAGGCATAGTACATGGAAACTAGTTTGGCAGCATGTGAGGCATTGTGGTTGAGGAAGTTGTTCTTTGGACTGTTCGGTGTGGGGTTGGAGGCTACAGTGATAAATTGTGATAATCAGAGTGGCACCAGACTCTCTGAGAATCTCGTGTTTCAGGATTGTAGCAAGCATATAGACATCCACTATCACTTCCTATGATATTGTGTGCAAAAGGGGGTCGTGAGGCTTTGGTACATTCAGACTGATGATCAAATGTCAGACATATTTACCAAGGCACTGAGTAGACAAAAGTTTGAGAAGTTCAGAGATAAGATGGGGTTGGTGAAGAATCCCTTCCTCGTCAAGAGGGAGTGTTGAAAAGAGTAACTCGTAAGGTTTTCTTCCATGTGTGGCATCCTAACATGGTAGAGGACAATGAAACTTAGCCAAGTTGAAGTGTTAATCTCTTTCCTAAAGTTTACTTAGGAAAAAGTCACTTAAATGTGTTATATTTTAATGTTGACTTATTGAACACTTTTTTAATAAAGTTAAAAGTGAAAATAATTTTAGTAATGGTCTTTTAATCTTGGCCATCCATCTCATTGTGAGGATGAGGGTTGATCTTCAGCCCTTAATAATTTTGGAGATAGGGTTTTTGCTTGCTCAATGGAGAAAAAGAAGTCAACTTGGTGGTTGGGCACATTGTTCACTCAAGAGAGGGCAAACTTAAGCTTGGAGAAGGATTTTGCTTGAGGGTTTGCTGGAGAAGTTCTGCAGAGAGCATGAAGGAGAATCTTACAAGAGGTTTGTCTAGCTTCCTTTGCATTTTTCAGAGGCCAAATACTTAGAAATGAAGGAGCCACCGTACAGGGTGATGCAGGCAGCCGTACAATTGATGCAGAGGCTTACACAAGGGTTATGTCTTAGTCATTTTGGTTCGGTGGATTGGTATAGGGTCGTACAATTGTCCTGAAAGTGTATTATTGGGTTTTACTCATGCATTTGGTTGGATCGAACCACTTGTAAGAGATCTCTATATTCTTTCTATTGCATAATAATAGAATCCACAAACTAAAGAATGAGTTTTCCCATATTGAGTTTTTCCTAGGGTTATTTTACCCAAAATACTAGTGTTTTCATGTGATATGATTGTTGTTATCTTTTTCAGTATAGATCAGATTTATTTCTGCTGTGCTATTTATTTTTTATGAAGAAAACCTAGCTATAACTGTAAAATATTTAATGTGCTGAATAAATTTCTGAGTAGTAAAGATTGTTGAAGTTTATGATTCATCTTGCTCAAATTTAATGGATTCACAATATTTTATAGTTCATTTATATAATTTTTAAAAGAACAGATTTAATGGATTCACAATATTTTATAGTTCATTTATATAATTTTTACAAAAAAATTCATTACACCGAACTCACTTTTCACATAAAAACAAATCCTAATGGGCCATGATGGGGCACATAGTAATTGCAATTATAATGATATTTGCAATAAACTTTTATTTAATAAAACTCAAATTAAAAAGTTCAAAAAGGAAAAAGGTGACTTTTTAGACCGTTTATAAAATTGAATGACTATATAAGATACATGTTCTCTAATATATTTCCATGACAAAGCTTGTATTATTCTTGGTCCCTTAGGCTATTCAATCGTGATGTATGTCATTAAAATCAATCAATGAATCAATCTAAAAATTAAAATCATCTATGTAATAGCATCACCCAATTACGAAAATAGATTTAGAAACAGCATACAAACCAGTGACAATATTAAATGCTGTCACATTGACCAAAGGAATTTGAAGGAAACCCAAACTCCATCGGCAAAGACGTGAACCAAACGACCTCAAATTGCTTGCGTCTCACATCTGCAATTTCAACGTCGAACTAACGCTTCCATCAACGCTGGCAATATTTCCCAATAGAAACGGAGGGTCGAGAGGCCTACGAGATCTGTTGCCTTGTGATTCGAAAGATTAAACCTTGAGCTTCTTCCTCATCAATAATGTTGTCTCTATTGTTTTACACTCGTCCTCTTTCATCTCCTTGTTCTGGCAGTCTGAAGGTCGAAGGTCCCGCGAGGCGGACTTCACACAGGAATTCCAGAACGACGTCTTTTATCTGTCGCAGCTCCATTATTCAAGGTTGGATTATTCATTTTTCATTTTAATAGTCTTTAATTTTATATTTATTACGTTTTGCTTAAAATCAGATGCAAGGGCCAGAATTTTCAGCCCTTTATGGAAACCCGTTATTTTTTTCTTCTTGGCGGCATCTTTTATTCTAGTTTGATCGCTGCATTATTCAGGGGTCCGATTATAACCAATGAATCTATTATTATTATTTTATTTTAAATATTTTTAAAGTTATTAATTTCGTAAGTTCACCCCTTATTCTAATTTCGGCCGTGCATTCAAGGGTCTGGTTACAACAAATAGTTTCAAATAAAAGACTAGATTCTTCAGATGGATGCTTGTAAATTTATTGATCTATTGTGATAAATCCTTCTCGTAATTGGCGTGCTTATGAACCATTTTTTTGTCCGATTACGCAATTACAATTTAGGGAGGCTTTTCTTTTTGGGTATTAAACATGGAAGAGATGTGTGATCAGTTAAGATTAAATGATTGGCAAGGATTGGGTTAATAAGGATAGGTCGCATAGTGAATAGATTGTCATAGCTTTAAGTATTAAAAATTGGTATTGGTTTTAGGTTAATAACTCTGCACTTAAATCGATACTAAGTTAATATGCTATCAACAATTAAAAAAAATGATATCAGGCTAATATTAGTTAGGTTAAGAAATGATATTGAATAGGTAACTGTGTTTAAGTTAGGTCAGTCCTAAGTTGGGGGATGTTTGATAGAAGTTTTTCATTGGAAAGCAGGTAGCTAATATAGCTTGGATGTGTGCCAGCTCATACAATTGGGGTCATGTGCAAGTCCTGGGCGACTTTGGTAGATGATCCAAAATGGATCTACATTAGTACCACATGAATTTATTGATGCTTTAGATTGGGGAGATTAGGATTTGAGCATCTTAGAGATGGTCTTGATTTTGTCAAATTTTGGGACATCGATTTTCGATGCATTTTTGAGGCCATAAATAGTGTTTTTTGGCCCTGCTACAGTTTAAGGTTGCCATAAGCATCTCCATGCCTAGACTTAAATTGTTCTTCTCGTCGAGGTCTATCCAATGAGCTATCTTATGCCTAAAACGAAGTTTGTATGAGAAAGTTCGGGCCTTGGCAAGGTAACGGTCCAAATATTCCCTACATGCCCAAGTGGCAACCATGTCAGTTGATCGCGGTTCGAATCCATTGAGTTAGTAATGTGTATGAATCCACTAGAAACATCACAAAAGTTCCAAGAGGGTTCCAAAACCCGAAATCCAACCTTAACCCTAATTCCAACTATCAAAACCTAGCAGAAGGAGGAAAGAGGGTTCACTTTTTGGCTAGCTGCCGACTGTTTCATGGTATGAGTAGGAGTGGAGGAGGTGCTAATATAGTAGAGAGACATAAGCATATTGTAGAGGAATGTAGAAGGCCATAACATCTCATAGCTTCACAGTAAGCTTGGAAAGCTTTGCATTTTGTATTGTAATCTCCATAATATAAGAAGACAGAAGGAAAAATCTCTCGTTGAATGCTGGTTTTCTTGTATGGGATTCTAGGACAAATATTTGTGTTCCATTGTGTTTGTCTTGCTAATGTAGTCTATTTCATATGTCATAGTAGTTAAAGAATCAGAATGGTGTGTTTTATTTTTGCTATAGTGTTTAAAAAATACAAAATAATAGTCGAGCATTGGCTCATCGCAGTCGTTTTAAGTTTAGATCTGTTTTTGTCAGTCGACCATTGGAATATCCAAGGCGGTTTATAGATCATATTAATATAAGAGCTGGTTTATTTGGCCATTTGGTGGTTTGAAGCATAGTATATGTTTACTCGACTTAGGAAATCCAAATTTGCAGGATAGTTGTACCTTGTTGATCTTGAGATTGGCACAAAAGGGGTTAAGAAGCAACTACAATCTATAGAAATGGATGAAGTGCATCGGGAAAGACCTATTGATGAAGACGAAAAGAGATTCACGAGGTTGGAAGCTCAAGTAGTTCATATTTCCAGAAGCATGGCCACACTCATGGTTGCTCTTGAGAAGCAAATTGGTCCATTTTCAGAGAAGCTTGAATCTGATGAGAAACCATAAAATCATGAGGATTCGAGGGAAGAGAAGGAAGAACCAAAGCATGAAAAAGGTGACTCCAGTAACCAGTCTTCTCAATGCTTATTTAAAATGGAAGCAAAGGTTGAGATCAAGCCCTATGAAGGTGAGGTAGATGCTCTTAAATTGAATCATTGTCTATAGCAATTAGAAGTCTATTTCAGTGTGCATAATGTACATGAAGAGAGAAAATAGCTTTTGCTCTACTTAAGTTAGAAGGCCATGCATGAACTTGGTGGGAGAGCTACACCAAGGCCCTTAGGCTGGGGGAGACCCACCAATAACTGAGTGAGAGGTATTTGAAGATCTCCTCAACCTCAATTTTACCCTATTGGGTATGAAGAGGATCGAAAAATTTGGTGGCATTATTACCAATGGGGGCAAGCACAAAGTGTACAAGAGTACATTATAGAGTTTCAGAAGCAAACCACCCAGTTGGGAATACATCCTCGGGACCCAGATGTGGTCCTCAAGTACCTATGTGGTTTTCATAGTCACATAAGAAGGCAAGTTATGCTATTTAAGCCCAAGATCATAGATGAGGCCTATGTATAGGCCTTGTATATTGAATTCGATAAGAAGAAGGGCCAACCAAATGGTTACAAAGTAGATAGATTGTAATGTCCCCATTTTCGGGTTCCCTTGCTCTGCAGTTGGAGATGACTTTAAGGGTTTGTGTCAGCATCATTAGAGGGGTAATTGGATGTTACTAGTGAGCTCAGGTGGTTTAGAGGACCTATTTGATGCTTTCAGAGTTCCACTTATCAATTTACATCATTGGGATTGTTATCGCACATATTGTAGTTTGGGCAAAGCCCAACCCAAACCACAAAGGTGTGACAACTATGTGAGTATTTACCCACTGTCACCTTAGATAAACACTCCCCTCACTTTAGTGATGATAAAATCACCACAAGGGGGGAATCCTGGGTGACCCTAGGGGGATTGCGATGGAAAGTGATAAGAGATGAAGGATGCCCCTATAGGTCAAGGTCAAGAGTAGAAACGAGGCTTGAGAATGAGTCTCGTGAGAAGGTAATTGGTTTCCAAAGGTAATGTACTTGCAAAACAAAGTTAGCCCTGCCCAGAACATGACAATATATAGTAAATGATGCCTCAAAACCAAAGGGGATTCAGCAAGAAACCTTGCTGTCCCAAATTGCAGCAGTACGGAAATATATATATTAGCAATAAATGATAATAAGATGCAAATTATACCGTCAAAATCTAGTGCAAGATGTTGGAAACAAAGCTAGCAATAAGTAGATAAATTTCCAATAATTAGAGCAAGACTTTGATAGCAATTCAAGTGCTGTTAATTAGTGTTATCAGCAAGATTTGTAATAACCTTATGGCTGTAGCAAACATTTTCTACAGCATAAAATCAACAAACAATCCACCCAAACAATAACATTTAACTAGTAGATTAATTATGGCAGCTTGCAAGTAAATTTTAGTGGTAGAAAAGTGAACAAAGAGTGAGATAAAGATGGGTGCAGTCCTATTGGCTGTAGCATTAAGTTTATAACAACAATGAGATCACTTGGCTAAAGTAGACGCCCTTAGGGCACAAAGTAGCTTAAACCATGAAGAATTAAATCCAACTTGAACAATTGCAATATCTCAAGAAACCACGTATACCAATGCATGAATATTCAATCTCCAATGCAATTAGACTAGTGCTTTATTAATTGGGTGAATGGAGTCTCTTGTATATGGGCTAGGGTTTATTACTTCTCTAGGGGTGTAAGCCTTTTTACTCCCTAGAGCAAACAAACCTTAGTAAGGTAAATCTACAAAGGTGTAAGCCTTTTTACTCCTTGTAGCAACCTTTGCAAAATAGCTTTTTTCAATGACAACTAAATAGGTCTTGATGGAGGGTGTATGCCCTTATACCTCTCCAATGGTTTAGACAAATTAACCTTGAAACAAGAAGAAACAACACAAATATGCAGAAATTCCTTACCAATTCCAAGAGATAGCATGAAAAAACCCTTCTTTATCAAGAATATTCCACCAAATTAACAAGAAACAAGCATCCAAGAGATAGTGCCTAGCCTTTTCCTCCAATAGACAAGTAAAAGCATCCACAATTGCACCAAAGAGAGATAGAGCGATTTACCCAAGTAGGGCGAAAATTTCAGCCAAGAGAGTATGTAATTCTCAAAACCACGATGATAAAATGAGAGTGAAATGACCTTTATTTATACAAGGTCATCTAACCCTAATGTGTCCACTTTACAAGTCAACAACAAAATAGAAAGAGGACCGACCCTCTAATTTGTCTTTACACTTTACAAATTTGAAATAACATTAAATTAAAAGCCCCTAAGGGGTGATGTCATGCACTAAAGGGTGATGTTAGGCCTCCAAGAGAGACGTTAGGCCTCCAAGAGAGATGTTGAGCCTCTAGGTGAAAATCGTTGGGCCTCCAAAGGCCATGTGTCACCTTGTCATGTGCTAGAGTGACAAGCAATGCATCTCTCTCCATCAAATCACATCACATCACCATCATGACCATCAAACCCCATCAAGAAGGGTGACGTCAAGGGTTAGGGTTGTTGATATTATGGTAGCTGCGGGAGGTATTTACCTCCATGTGTGAACCCGACGAGAATAGAATACTCCAGGAAGAAAGAAGAAACCCTAATGAGTTGGCTAATAACCCTAGAAAACTTGTCGGCTCAAGAAGATAATTTATATTAGGTTATTAGCCTCYAAGAGAAGAAGTCGGCCATAAATAATAATAATATACTGAATAGACAGGTACCCAGAAGGAGAAGTCGGCCCCAGTAAGTCTGCCAGAACCACTATAAATACAGGGCGCCAGTCTCTCATTTGACACATCTCAGCAGTTGCAGAGAGCCAGTTCTGTGCAGTGCAGTTGCAGTCTTGTGCGCAGGTTTGAGGGGAGCTGCCGGTGCAGCTGCTGCAGCTATCGATTATGTTTTGTCTTGGACTATCTCTTGGCTAGGGTTTGGAACATCTGATCAGTCTTTGTTGATGTGCTATCCTTGGGGAAAGGTGTGCTACCTTTTGTTTAGCTATCTAGCCTAGGGTTTGCTTTCGGAGTGATTCTCTGTCAAGCTTAAGGTGCTCGGAGGGTGGCTTTGGCCTATGGTTGGGTGACAAGGGTATTGTCAATGGTAAAATGAGCACACATCTTTCATATTCTAACAGGTTATGGGCCCAC
>JZKD02S1679130.1:42468-54405 GCA_000966675.3 Picea glauca
TTATAAGGGTGTAGGAGGGAGGGGTATAAGGTCCTATTTTAAATATATGTTGAAATGTTGCAATGTGATGAAAAATGGAAAATACCTTGAATTATATCTTCTTTGTGTGAGGTTCTAGTTTTGATTACTTCATTCAATATACTAAAATGGGGGTCCCATTTTCACTTTTAATGATAAAATTTATGTAAATTAAAGTAAAATGTTTAAGTAAATATCAACGTTCTTGAATATTAAATATAATGCAAAAAGTAGTCCACTAATTATGTATTATGTTATTTTCACAATTGGGATGTAAATAAAGACATACCTAGAGATTTATTTTTTGATGCAACTATTAATGTAACTAGGGATGTAATTGTATCCCTAGTTACACTCCACTAGATTTAGTCATTAATAAGTATGTTATTAAGGATATAATTTTGGTCATAGTTATGGTTTCTCTAACACCATATTTTCCCCATGACCATAGTTATGTCAAGAATTCATATAATATGATTATGAAGCATGAAATTATGATATTTATTAATACAAAATATGAGACAACTGACTAAGAGGGAAAATACTTGAGTACTAGCCATGATATCACATGTGGGATCGATGAAGGGAATTGGTGAGGTGGAGTGGATGGACTTCAATGAAGAAAATATGAATCTTTATGAACACTCCAACCTGTACCTGTAAATTGAATGCATCACCTGTCAGCGTGCTTGAATCATCTAAGAGCCACATGATTGGTTATGGAAGACCAATATTGATGGTTGAAGTAGTTATGATTGTTGACATATTTGATTTCTTGAAGAGGAAAGGGTCAGTTAAAACCTGATAGAAGAAAACCCTTAGATTTCCCCTTCAAATTTGGGAAACCCGACTGGAGGTCACGTCTGATAGAAGCCACGAGAATCCCAAGGAGTTGATGGAGTAAAAGGCTAAAGGTGGAAAAATATCACAATATAGGATGAGAACAGGAGAAATATGATGAATCAAAGTAAGAGAATAAGAAATGAATATTACAAAGGCATGGGAAGTTGAAAACATGTTCTCACAGAGGGCCACATAGATGTAATGCGTTGCAGATTCATTGATCCAGATTCTGCTGGGAACGAAAATAGATAAAATGAAAATATAGTAGAGAACATAGAAATATAGTGAAACCCAACTTCTATTAATGAATAAGATAGAAAAACACTATAGAACACAAACTTGCAGAATGTGGTAGATTATCTCTAAAGAGAAAGAGATGTTGGCTATGCTTCATTCACAACAATATTTACATTACACTCCATTGCATGCTTAAAGGGCCTCCTTCACCTCAATTATATAATAGAGAGTGAGAGGAGAACAATTATGATGATGCGTGTCAAATAAATTGGTCTAAGTTTATAAAATGCCATAGGCTTGTAAAACACTAGGAATTCTTGGGAGGTCACCCATCCTAGTACTACTCTAGCCTGAATGTGCTTGAATACGGAGTTATGATGGGATATGTTGCATTAACACTATGTTGTAGGCATGTACATAACACCACTAGGAAATCATTATATGATGTATGTAATTAACAAATGAAGATGCCATTACATTCCATTCCCTATCAAAAGGGTGAATATCACGGTTGATCAAAACCATAGGATCAAAATGTTGATTCAGTGGAAAAGGTGGGTGGCCACTGAAATCCACCTATATCATTCCTCCTTCCTTAGAAAGAAATGGTCCCCATTTCATCAAGTTCCCTCGGGAGATGGGGAAAATTATGCTGAATTTGAACCTTGGTGAGCTACTTTCCTTGTTGAAGTAGATGTCCTACTTGTACTTTACCTGTGGAAGGATGTCATGAACTTGTTGGAGGTGTTGGATCCATTCAATAGATCTGGTTGCATGATATTCCTTGGTTTGAGTGTATGCCTTGGTATGAGTGTGGGAGGACTATGTTGGTGAAGATACAACAAGAAGAGCTATATCAATGGGGGGAAATGGTTGGAACCCCAAGACAAACATAAAAAGGGATGTGGAAAATAAATCTATGTTGAACATATGGAAGACTCTCATTCTCTTTGTGCTCATATACAATGTTGTCAACCTTCTTCTGCTGAATAGAAACATCTTGGGCCGAGGCTGTAGTGGTCGCAGTGAAATTCTGTTTATTTTCTGACTAGATTGTGAAGTGGTGAAACTTTGTGGTTTGAGAGATTACTTTGTGGCATTTATTTTCTGAGATCAATGAATTGACAATACTCAGATATACCTCTGGTACCCTATAGCGCTGACCTCCTAGAGTAAAAATAACACTGCGAGGCCGAGACTCATAGATAGCATGATGTAGCATGATGTTTCCACATATATGGTTGTACGAAAAGAACATCATAGAATTCAAGTGAGGAAAAATCACACACTACCTCATCCTTGAAGAGCTTGATTCCATATGATAGACGACACTACTACCTGACATGGATGTCTCATTCCTAGATCAACCATCCAATGGTGTATGGTTGGGAGTGTGGCGTCATTGGAAGCTTCAATATATTGACAACCTTAGATGAGATCATGTTCTTCTGACTCCTGATGTCAACAATGAAATGTAGTGGGGTCCTATTTACACACATCTGTGAGTGGAAGAGGCACTCCCCCTCCTCAAGCTCCTCTGATTCTTTTGGTTGTATTTTTATGGCCACAATGGTACCAACAGGTTTTTCATCGATGATCTGTTTCCCTTTATTGTGAATTGAATCAAAGTCTGAGTTAGGTTTTGCTTCTTTTTCTTTGAGCTTGACTACCAATGACTGTTTCAAGTGACATTCATCAGTGTTGTGCCAGAGGATTTTGTGGAACTCACACCAATTTCCAGTGTCTTTCTTAGACTTCCTATTACCCTTCTTTGTCTGCATCTTGGACCAACTCTCTTGAGGTTGGTATTCCTTGCTAATATGTCCTTCGTTCTGTGATTTAGGGTTTCCTTTTCCATGCTTCTATTGTGGAATATTTTCAAACCCGAACTTCCACTTACTTTGCTGCTTGAATTTCTCCTCTATTTTGACTGCATATCAATATACAAATCCCAGTGAGGACATGTCCAAGAATTCCATCTCTTTTCGGATGTACCTGTGTAGACCACTGCGATACTTCAAAAACAGGTACTGCTTGAAGTCTTTGATACCCAACTTTGAGCACAAGGTATGAAATATTATAGTGTACTCCGACACCATTTGGTCTCCTTTTTGACGTAGAGTTGTCCATCTCATGTACTGGTCATCATAGTTTCCGACAGGGTAGAAATCCTCCTTTAGGGAATCTACAAAGGCCACCCAAGTGGGTTCTCTCTCGAATGGTTTAAATTCATCCAAGATGCCCCTCTCCTAGTAACGTTTCCACCAAGCTCTAACACAGGGAAGGGATTTAAGGAGCGTGAAGGTGATATTTTCACCGTTGATTTTTTTTTGGATAGAGTAATAACCTTTTAGAAGATTCAACCATTTTTCTAGAGCATTTGAATCTATATGGCCTTAAAATAAGGGATATACAAATTGAATTGTAGCTTTATACCTTGAAGGGTGCTGCACCTTTGAAATTGATTCTTGTTGAAGATGTCTCGACCTCCACCATCGATAGTCATTGAAGGATCTGAGAGAATTTCTCCATTTGATCTCATTCCTCTATCGCATGAGGGACTCCTTGATAAATGTATTGAAAGGATATCCTTCTCTTTCATCTCTATTTTCTTCTGCCATGGGAGGTTGCTTGGGATAGAGAGAGAGGTTTTCCTCAAGAAAAACTAGCTCAATACCCAAATCTCTATACACTGAACTCATTGGGGAATAGTTTTGTGAAACGACAAGGAGCAGACTACTTTGATACCACTGATCTAGATTCTGTTGGGAATGAAATGGGATAAAAATGAAAAATATAGCAGAGAACACATAAATGCAGTGAAAACCAACTTCTATTAATGAATAATATATAAAAACACTGCAGAACAAAAACTTACAGAATGGGGTAGCTTATCTCTGAAGATAAAGAAAAGATGGACATGCTTCATTTGCAACAAGATTTACATCACACTCCATTGCATGATTAAAGGGCCTCCTTCACCTCAATTATATATGAGAGAGTGAGAGGAGAACAATTCTGATGATGCATGTGGGACAAATTGGTCTAATTTTATAAATTTTCATAGGCATGTAGAACACTAGGACTCTAATTCACCCATCCCAATACTATTCTAGCCTAAGTGCGCTTAACTGCGAAGTTCTAATGGGATCTGATGCATTAAATATATGTTGTAGGCATGTACATAAGACCACTAGGAAATCATTACATGATGTATGTAATTAATAAATGAAGATGACATTACATTCCATTCCCCATAAAAAAATTTAATATCATGGTTTATCAAAACCATAGGCTCGAAATGTTGATTCAGTGGAAAAGGTGGGTGGTCACTGAGATCCACCTGGATCACTCATGGTTGGACGAAGTGGTGAGGAGGAGACTCAAGCACTTTCTCTAAGAAATGGAGCAGTTGTGAATTTCTTATGAAGAAAATAGAAATCTTACCCAAAAGAGTAATGGTCACCCTAAAATAGAGAAGCCTAGATCCATACTGGAGCTATAGGGGAATGCAACTTGGTGCTTATTCAAAAGAATCAACATTGGGAAGGGGAGGTCACCGAGGAGTTATGTAGAAAACAAGGGAATTCATTGTGCAAAGGAAATATATTTGGGAAGGTTCCTAATAAACCCATATAATTCATGATCTCAGTGGGAAGAGGGAAACTTCTACGGTTTCCAGTGGAGTGAAGGAGAGTAACCTTCCTGGACCATTTGTCTGTCTAGAATGACAACTAGATCAATCCCCTTGTGATATCATGGCTTGGAATAGGGGTGGCATGTTGTAGGAAGGAACTTTGCAACATAGCCTAAGGTTGGGAGGAAAGGCGTCCTCTCTCAGTCAGTTGGCTATTTTGACATTTCCTAAATAGACAAGTATTTTCATCTTACCAATTTGATATATGTGTAATAATGTAAACATGTGTTTATTTTTGGTTAAATTGTATATGTAAAATGTATGAATACATGTAGGAAGGGATGAATTCATGAGTAAAATGGATCATGTATGTTTCTTCTCACCTATACCCAGATGATTGTTGGTTGTGGAGATTGATTATCTTCCTGATTCAGAGGTCTTGTATTTTTCAACCGTGTTTATACCCCATGAAGACTTTACGCCCAATAATTATGTACACTCTTCCACTTGGGGGAGTGCAGAGGGGGGGTACCCCCTCTGCGGGGTTCGGGGGCAAATCCCCTGAAGGAAAAATTGCCTTGTAAATGTATATTGTAATTTCATTGTAAATCTAGACCATTCATTATAAGGTCGCAGATCTAATGGTAGAAATTATGTTAGGTTTTTTTCCCCTAGAAGGAAACCCTCTGTTATGAGGGAAATGTATTGCGGCTATGCATTATGGCAAGTATTTTATTTTGAGAGAGGAGACTGTGAGAGGAAGAAGAGGAAGTTACATCGGGTTTTTCTGTATGTTGTATCCCTTCATTTTCTAGATAATAATAAAGGAAGGACCTGTAAATTTATCTGGTGGACGTAGCCCACATTGGGTGAACCACGTAAATCTGTGTCTCTATTGCATTGTGTATCTTATGTGTTTTGTTTCCTCATTTGTTTTATTTTATTGCTCCATGGTCATGTTTTTATAACAACAATTTTATGTAACCCAGTAAGATGCATAAGGAGGGGTGTATCCCTATGAGTTTTGAAAGCTTTGAGTGGAAATATTGCAAGATTTGAATAAAATAATCATCCCAATTGGAAGGAATGATCTGAATCCTGTGGAGAGTTTCTAAGTATTTAAGGAGCCTTAAGCCCTATGAATTACCTTCCCTTTCAAATGGAAAGTTTGTAGGATATGAAAATCTTCATCCAATCCCGGAGATGGAATTATCTTAGCCAATTTTGGAGCAAAGTGGAGAGGCCAAGGGCCTTGTAAAATATTAGAACCAACCTAGGAGAAATCCTGAATTGGTTAAGTCTTGAAGAAAACTATTACTTGGATGAAATCTCGTGTTTGAATTAGAGGATATTTTTATCATTGACTCGGTGCAGTGAGTGGATCTTGACCATTGGTCATAGGATGCGATCGTTGGAGTGGTCAAGTGCAAGGTAGTATTGCGGTTCCAATGGAAGGAACTTAGAGTCAATGACAACCATTCAATGATCTATCAGAGAACTAGATTATGAAATGGTGATCGTTCATGTCACATATAGACCGGTCGAAAGGAAAACCTTCGGAGGCCAGGAGATAGGGTGTGAGATAGGTGTCCGAAGAAGGATAGGTTCGAGGATCGTCGATCTATTGGGTACATCCCGTAGGATATCAACCATTGTATCTAGTATATTCTGGATAGAGAAAGAAGGCATAGGAACTGTAACTAACATGCAGTTGTGAAAACTGAGTGCAACCTGACCATCCACTACAGTGAAGAAGGATAGTCAGATACGTTGTAGTGATTTCTATCAGAGTGATTTGGTTGGAGTGGATCATGGCACTAGAATGGGGACGTTTTGATGATAAGGGACTCCGAGTGTGGGAATGGTGCAACCTTAGTCATAGGATTGTCATGGGTCCCACTTGATAACCTAAGGAATAAATGGAGAGGTGGTTGATTACCATTGTATAATTTTAAGAACCAAGGGAATCGGGGCCATTGGATTCTGAGTCTGAGGGTCGTTGAATCTGGAGCATAAGATTTGGAGAGATAAGATTCTGAATTATATAATGAGTAAAATATATATAATGAAAAAATGATTTTACAATGGATCAATATTACAATGAAGGGATCCCATTATATAATGGCCCCTATGACATTTTATGGAGAGTCATGACTTTTGTTTTATTGTTTAAATTCTAATTTATTATTTATTTTGCATGTATTATCTTATTTATTATTATTTTATCTATAACATTACCCTTCCCTTAAAAAAATTATTTGTCCTCAAAGCAATGGTAACAAAGGGTGTAACTGGAGAAAGTGCTCTGACTCCCATGAAACATCTTCTTCTGGTATATTTTTCCATTTAATCAGATATTCCTTGATTACTCGAGAATTCATTCTCTTTTCCTGGGTGGCGATGATGGATTTAGGCTATAAATGATTCTTCCTTCCTCATCCAACATAGGAAGTATAGTTTGTTCCTTTTGTTGTTTCCCCAAGAATTTCTTTATACATGATACATGAAAGATGTTGTGGATACGACTTTTATCTGGTGAATCCAACTGGTAAGCTACACGACTGATTTTTCTATTTATTTGATATGGTCCATAAAATTTTGGAGCCAATTTATTCTTACCATGTTGTTTAAGGGATAACTATTTGTAAGGTTGAAGTCTTAAAAATACCCATTCTCCTACTTCAAATTCTCTTTCTATTCAGCTTTGGTCAACTTGTTGCTTCATTCAGTTCCTTGCAACTGTTAAGTTTTCTTTGAGTAATTGAAGGATTTTCTGAATTTCGTCTAAATGGTCTTTTACTGACACAACTTTTATGTGGCTGGTGACCAACTCCTTCCATGATAGAGGTTCATAAGCCTAAAAACATTGGAAGGGTGTCATTTTAGTTGATGTGTGATAAGTGGAATTATACCAACACTCAACAAGGTGCAACCATTGAAACCATTTTTTTTTTTGTCAGAGATAAAACAATGAAGATAGTTTCTAAACATTTATTGACGACTTCTAGTTTGACCATTTGTTTGAGGGTGGTAAGTTGAGCTCATATTGAGAGAGGTTCTGATCTGTTTGCAAAATTCCCTCCAAAAATTTCTTTTAAATTTGGCATCTCTATCGCTGACAATAACTTTCAGGGAACCCATGTAGTTTGTAAATATCTTTACAGAATCTTTCAGTCGTTTGTTTTGTTGAGTCTATTTTCCTTCAATAAAGTGTGCAAACTTAGTTAGTCTGTCTACTACTACTAACATTTTATCTTTTCCATCGGATATGGGTAGTCCTTCAATGAAATCCATTGAAATTTATTTCCATTTTTGGTTGGGAATGTGTAACGGGTGGAGTAACCCGGGGGTGGATACATTTTCATTCTTGTTCCTTTGATAGAGATCACATTCTGCTACGTATTTTCGAATATTTGCACTCATCCCTTACCAAAAAAATGATGTTTATGCATTATAGTATGTTTTGAAAAATGCCACATGACCTGCAGCTGGGAAATCATGAGATTCTTGAAGAACCTTGGATTTAAATATTGAGTTGGTATTTAAGTAGATTCTCCCTTTATACCATAAGATGTCAATTTTCCATTCGAACTTAGGATATTGGTTTAAATTGTTGATTATAGAGTAAGTCTCTAGTTTTTTTTCATACTCAGTTCGGATTTCATCCAACCAGTCTGGAATGGCTATTGATATTGCAAAAAATTGTGTTTCTTCATCTTTTCGGGATAAGTCATCAACCGCGATGTTGTCTTTTCCTCTTTTATGTGGAATTTCTATATCAAACGTGGAAATTTTCTCTATCCACTTTTGTTGTTCGGTTGACAATGTTTTTTGTTTTAACAAGTACTGGATACTGTTATGATCTCTGTGTATCAAGAACTTAGTTCCCAATATATATTGGCGCCATTTTGTTAATTCATGCATGATGACAAGTGTTTCCTTGTTGTAAGTGGATTGTAAGCATTATGTTTGATTTAATTTCCTTCTCTCAAAATCTATTTGGTGCCCATCTTTCATCAATATTACTCCAATTCCAAAACCTGATGCGTCACATTCGATGATGAAAGGTTTGGAGAAGTCAAGTGTTGCTAATACCGAGGTTGTGGACATAATGTTTTTTAAGTTTTCAAAACATTTTTGTGCTTCCAAATTCCATTGGAAAGAGTTTTTCTTAAGGATATTTGTTAGAGGGGTGGTTAAATGAGCATAATTCTTGATGAATCTTCGATAGTATCCTGCCAATCCTAGAAATCCTCTTAACTTGGATATGTTTTTGGGTTTAGGAAATTCTGTGATTGCCGTGATTTTCTTGGGGTCTGTCTTGACTCCTTTTTTGGATATGATGTGACCAAGGTACTCTACTTCCTCCTTGCCAAATGTACATTTTTACATTTCGACATAGAATTGATTTTCCTCTAGAAGAGATAACACTTGACCCAAATGTTTCATATGCTCCTCCCATGTCTTACTATACACTAAGATGTCATCGAAGAAAAATAAGACATGTTTCCGTGAGTAGGGGTGAAATAATTCATTAATTGTTTCTTGGAAAGTGGTAGGGGCATTAGTTAGACCAAGGGCATCACCTTGAATTCGTAGTGTCCTTCATGTGTCTGGAAGGCAGTCTTGGCTACATATTCTAGTCTAACTCTAATCTGATAGTATCCAGATCTTTAATCAAGTTTTGAAAAATATCTTGCTTCGTGAAGTTCATCCAACATTTCATCAATAAACGGGATGGTGAATTTATTTTTAATTGTTATTTTGTTTTGCCCTCGATAATCTATGCATAATCTGAAAGATCCATATTTCTTTCAAACTAACACTACTGGAGCTTCATATGGAATTATTCTTTTCGTGATGACACCACATTTTAATAGGTCTTGGACTAATCTTTCTATTTTTTTTTTGTGGTGATGAGGGTATCTGTATGGTCTAACCTTGACTGGGCTTGTTCTTGGTTTAAATTCAATTATAAGTTCAATTATTCTTTGAGGCGGTAACTACATGGGAAGGTCTTGAAATACCTTCTTATGATTTTGAATTAGATCTTGGACGTCTGATGTTCTGGAGTCATCCTGTTCTGATTCTTGTATTTCTATTTTGTGGCATTGGATGAAGTATGCGGTTTCTCCTTTTTAGACCATTTTTTCCATTTGTTGTGATGACACAACCTGTGTTTGTGGAGGTTGAAAACCATCTAATTTATAACTTTTCCCTTGCCATTTGAATTGGATGAAATGTTCCTGGTGATTGACTGAGTATGTGCCCAAGGTTTGTAACCATTGGACTCCTTAAACCACATCTACTCCTCCCAGAGGGACAGTGTAGAGTTATGATTCCTTATTGAAATCTTGGATTTGGAGTTTCAAATTATGGCATTTCCTGACATTTTCAATTTTTTGGTCGTTTGCAACCATTATTTTCATGTCTGGGACTGGATATACAAATAATTTGAGTTTCCTTGCAATCTTGATATTGAGGAAATTGTGGGTACTTATAGTGTCGATTAGTACGATGACATTATCAATTTTGATATGTCCTTTTAATTTAAGAGTTTTTGGTTGGGTAATGTCTATGATGGCTGTGAGTGATATTCTTGGTGTGTTGTGTTCTATGAGCTCTAAGGTGTCATTTTGGAAATTTTCCATTTCTTCATTTATTTATTCTACTGAGTTTGATTCATCATCTTTTTCTGCTTCACAAGTGTACAATGTTTTTTGAGTTATCTTCGATCTAGCACCTATGTCTTGGGTCCCATTTCTCTCCACATCGTTTACATTTTCCTTCATTTATCCTTTGGAACTCTAAACTTCTTCTTCTATCTTCACGTAGATTGGGTGGTATGTATTTGTCATTTCCTGTGGTCTGAGGTACACTCCTTTTTTAATAAACTTTGTTGAATCTTGATTGGCCTTCTAGTTTTTATTCTATGGATTTTTCCTTGCATATTGATATTTCTACCATAGACACCTCATGTAATCTTAACTCATCTTGGATATGTGGTTTGAGACCACCTATGTAAGATTGGAGTAATTGATCATCAAATAGTCCAAATACTTGGGTGGTGAGAGCTTACCATTGATGCGTAAATTCATTTATGCTGCCTTTTTGTTGTAGTCTGGTGAGTTTTGAAAAATAATCTTTTTTTCCGAGATGCCTTGGAATTAAAAAAAAAAAATCATTTTTGAAATAATTCCAATTATATCACTGAATTCTTCCTTTCCACCATAGATACCAATTGTATGAAGTACATTCAAGGTACATGGATGCGTATTTGACCTTTTCTTTATCAGTTGTAATATTATATATATGGAAATATTTTTCAGTTTTGTTAAACCAAGCCATGCATTGGTTATCGCCTCCATTGTATTTTGATAGTTCAATTTTGGCTTTGGGAGGATAAATTGTTAAGGTTTGATTTTGTGATATAGGTTGGGAATTTGAATTGTAGGGAGGTGGTGGTGGTGGTGGGGGTGATGTGTTAGATGTGCTTGAGTCACTTGGTTGTGGTTGGGTGGCTTGTCGATGCCCTTGGCCTTTTATTAAATTTAAAATCTCATTAAGCTTTTCTTCCTGATGTTGTGTCATCACAACTAGACTTTGTTTCAAATCGTCATTTATTTCGCGTTTAAAGTTTCCCAAAACTTGTTGTAGGTTGACCCTGAGTTCTTGAAAAATATCATCTTTAAGATTTTGTTTTAGATTATCCACACCTTTTTGTAATTTGATTCCGACTTCCATTGAAATTTTTTCTTTAAGATTATGGGTCAACTCTTGTTTGAGTGCCTCATTGTTGAGCCTCATTTCTTCTAATAACTCATCGTGAGTTTTTTGTATTGACTTTTCGAGTGATTTTCTAACGATTTTACACTCTTGGTCTATTTTTTCTACTTGACTTCTTAATTTTGACATTCTTCTGGTGTTTGGGGGTGAGTATTTTTCTGCAATTTTAATCTTGCTTGGAATATCCCTTTTTAATTATTTGAATTAAATAATTGTATATACTTTAAAGAAAATTAATTATATATACATATAATATAATTATAGTATATAATTAATGGTGTAATGGGGGGTTAAACTATTTAGAGTATGGGGGTGTGTGTAAGGATGTGTGAAAGCTACTGAGAGTGGAGGGTGCGAGAGAGTGGAGAGTGTATGGTGGATGAATGGGAGTGAAGTGTGGGAGAGGGGGGGTATGG
>JZKD02S1679130.1:58286-101593 GCA_000966675.3 Picea glauca
AGAATATATCTTCAATACATGCTCAAGAGATACATAAGAGATACATCCAAGACACACTTTCACAAGATACCCTTGCCTCTTATTTATATTCTCCAAGTAGCTTCCTTAGAAGCATATTCTAGGTCACTTAACCCATTTCTAGGTCACTTAACCTATTTCTAGGCCACTTAACCCATTTCTAGGTCACTTAACCTATTTCTAGGTCACTTAACCTATTTTCCTCATTTTTAGGGTTAACCACTTTCCATAATTAGAAAGTTCTCCATTTATTTATCATTTAGATATTCATCCTTGACTTTGTCATTTTTCTTTACCATTCAAATAATGATTTCTTCTTTGCAAGATATTTGACTTCTTTGACCTTTTGGGGCTTCAATCCTACATATAAGGGTCCTTCATCTTCATAGGGCCATAACTCTCAAACCATGAGGAGTTATGTGATATTCCACATACCACCGAAAATGACATGACAAGCATTATCCATCTAGGATAGTCTCACCAACAACTTCACTGATATTCATCTCATAATTCAACATATAAGCATGGTTTCTCCAACCATACTTCTAGGATAACTCAACCATAAAGCGTATTCCCATGAGGGATTTCACCATAAGGGGACCACTTTGGATTTCATCCAATTGTACACTTTATCAACCATGAGAATACAATAATGATTCATCTTTACAACAATCCAACAATGCATCATATACCAATGAAACCACATTGATCCATCTTCATCTATGCATCATGTATCAATGAGAACTCATTGATCCATCTTCATCAATATACTATGATAAAACATGTATACATAAAACCTTTGACCTTTGACATAATTCAATCATCCTTTGGCATCAATCCCTTGAAATCAATCAATCAATCATCCTTTGGCATCAATCAACCACTTGACATCAATTAATTAAACCTTTGGAATCAATGAAAACATGATCCAACAATATCCCCATTTGGCATTGATGGAAATACCAACATTGATGTCAACACCAATCATTGATGTCAACATGTAGACAAGGAATGATTTACATAGATAGTCATCAATCACATCAATGTGACTATCTCTCCACATCAATAATCATCAATCACATCAATGTGACTATCTCTCCCCGTTTGACATCAATGACAAAGGGTCATTCTCTTCTTGGGGTTGCTCCTCCTGCTTGAACTCTCCTTGGGGATGCTCCCCCTGCCTGAATTCCTTTGATATTCCTCTGAATAATCTCTCCCCTTTTGAACAAGGGATATCACTCTTATGTAATGTTGAATATACATCGCTCGTTCTCCCCCTATGACCATCCCTCCCCCTGGAATTATTCTTCTGTGCTATTCCTTCAAATATAGGTCTATTTTACCAAGTATGCATCTGATAAATATCTCCTCCTAGAATCATGGGAAGAAGAATGACTCCCCCTATGGGTGTCTCCCCCTATATTTTTTGCAAAATGAACAATATTCTACCACATGACAATCCTTGGACCTGTCCATGCATCAAACACATGCCATACCAAACATCATGAAGAAAAATATATGTCAATGAATGAACAAATACATCATGTACCAAAACATGTGCCAATAATATACCAATCATATTCCTCCATCAACATGCAAACCATGTGCATCTACCAATATGCCAACCATGTGCATCTACCAATATGCCAATCACGAGTGTACCAAACATGTACATCAACATGTATCACCACTTGTACCAAGCAAGTACATCAACCATGTACCAATACCAAAACAAGATGAATCCTCATACATGTATTCCAAATCCACAAAACATGTGCCAATCAAACTGCTAGTAGGTGCCTCTACCAATGTACTATAAGTGTACCAATCATGCATCAACTATAGATCAAACTCATCAATGATGTACAAAATGATCACCTCATCAACTCACCAACTATATGTCCCAATATGTAGTCCAATCATATGCCAAATTCATATCCATCAAAATATATCATAAGATATATCACATAACCAAGGTACCATAACTTCAATGTCATAACCAACATTGTTCTTCAACAAAAAATGCCTCAATCCATACTCATGGTTTAGTGCCATGCATCCAAGATAGCCTTTCATTTTATATCATCACTTTACATAATCCAATATGTAATCATGAAAACTTGTAGCAAACAATGTCAGAACCTGCAACAAACTATGTCAGACCCTGTAACACAGAGTTATACCATCACATCAAGCTGCAACCCATGTGCATAGCCCCTTTCCCTAGGATTTACCACATATACACGACTTGCTGCATAGACAACTCGCGTATGTGCATGATCTATTCAAGGTCAGCCTGCGTATGTAAGCGTCTGTTACCACTGTCACCCCCATATGATTCAGTAGATGACACACTTGAGCTTCCCTCAAGGATTCCATTCTTCTCTGGTTGTTCAGTCTTCTTCATCCACTTCAAAAGGTGTGCCTTCTTCTCATAACTTGAGCTTTGAGCTTCCATGTTTTCAAATATGTCTCCATTCCTTACTTCATTCCTTCTTCTAGTGATGCTATATGAATTCCTCATCATGGACTTTCTTCTTGTGTTCCAACAATCCTAGGATTGGTGGCCAAATCCACTACAGTTGTAGCATCTCATGCTGTGACAATGAACAACAATGTGTCCTACTTGATCACATCTCCAAAACCTTATGGTGTTATGAAATATTCCATTGTCTCTCCTTGCATAATATCTGCATTCCAAAGCTTTGTGACAATATTCATTACATGAATAACATTGAACATGAAAAACACTTTCATACCTTTGCTTTGGTGTCTATCTTCTTTGAGGTGTAAGGATGGATTCTTGATGTCTTCCTTGCTTTGTTCTTTTGAAATTTTCTTTGTCTTGTGTAGATGGTTGATCTTCAACATTGTCTTCATGCTTTGAGAGTGAGGGATTTACCTCATGCTTTTTTGAGGTGCTTGCTTCAACATGTGTAGCTTCTCTCTTGTATCCAAGACCTGATTTATCATTTGGTGATATTTGACTTTCCAAGATCTCATTCAAGATTTGTGGTCTATTCAATAATTTTTTTGACTTCTCTACTTTATTTCTAATATCAACAACTTCATCTTCTAACTTATGACATGAATCTTCCTTTTCATTTACTTGATACTTCAATAGTTCCTCTACTCTTTTGGCTTCTTCAATTTGGGTCTTTAGATGAACAATAATTTCAATACTTTTTCTAATATCATCATCTACCTTCTTATCTTCTTTTTCATTCTTTAGTATTGTGATCTCTTCTCCCTTTTCTTCTAATTGAGTCTTATTACTCTCTTCTTGTTCTTTGAGCATTTCCTTTAACTTCAAGATGTGCCTTTCACTCTTCTTAAGAAACTTTTTAGTGTTATCATAAAGATAGCTATAGTCTATATAATAATGGTCATTTATGTATTCATATAGACCCTCTTCAACTTTCTTTTGAAGTTCTGATAGTTCTTCTTCTATTATTTCCATAGGATAACTACCATCAAACTCTACACAAACTATTTCTAGATTTTCTTCTTCACTTGTAGAGAAAAAATCAAGATCATCACATTTTGAATTATTGTAATCAAGGGTTTGTGGAGATTCTTTACCTTCATTTGAAATGTCTTCAAGATATTCCTCTTTTCCAACATCATCACATTTAGAAATAATGAAATCAATATTTTTTGGAGATTCTTTACCTTCATTTGTCTTGATGGAGTTGTCTTCAATATATTCCTTCTTGCTTTGGTATGTCTCCTCTAGCTTTAGCCATAGATCCTCGACAGAAGTGCATTGTCCCATGCTCTCTTTGATAGGGCTTGAGAGTTCACTAAGAATGGCCTTGAGAGCTAATGCATCATTCTTATTTTCTTCCCTTTGAGCTGCAAAATTTGACTTGTTCTTCAAGGAAACTGATCCACTAATGGTTGCCTTCCAAATACCCACTCCCATTTCCTTCAAATGCACTCTCATCTCTATTCTCCAAGTAGAATAGTTTTCCTCATCAAGGATTGGAACTTCATCATCCATTTGTGTTTCCATAGATCTTCTCCAATATTGTTAAGGCTTATAGTGAAGGCCCGCTCTGATACCAATTGTTGGACACACTGACTACACTGAGGAGGGGGGGTGAACAGTGTAGGGCTCTTTTTCCCAAAACTTCCCTCTTACACAAAACTCATTAGTTAGCAATCACCATTTACTCATTACTTATTGTTTTCATTTATAACCAGTTAAATGTGAACACATATTAGCAATATATCATCAACAAATCATCACCACAAGGAACACAAATAACACAAGATGTATGTACAATTTTATTTTTATTACGGACTACAATCCTTGGGTTTATCAACAACTAAATAGAGTACAACTCTACAAGAGCACCAACTCTGTAATGAAAGAATCATCTTACACCCTCAACACCAACTTATATGAGGCAACAATCCTTAATAGATATCAATCTGTCAACAGGTCCACGACCTGTCGGTAGTGCAACATGCGTATGTACACGCTCTACCAGTAGTACAGCTCGCATATGTACGTGGTCAGTCTGTACTACAGCCTGCGTATCACATCTTAGTTACTTAGGGTTTTCTCTTCAAGATAAACTCAGATCCTCTGCAACCTTCAATCACATTCTCTTATGTCTTTCACTGTCCAAATTGACCCATAACCAGTCACAACACATCCAATCTCTCCAACAAATTACTCATGCTCCTCAACAATACAATATGAATGTTACTCAATCATGTATAAGAAATCAACATACTATAGCAATCATATCAGCATTGAATCATAATATTTCTTCTCACTCCATCAACCAACACAAACCACATCACAACAACCATACCAAGAATTCCTTAAGCATTCACTACACAACAAGAAAGAGTATCCATCAAGACAACAATGTAACCATACCAGAATTTCTATGGCAGATATGATCCCATAGAATGCCGATCTGGAACCTACTTCAGTTTCCAAGAGCCTGTTATCAACTCAACTACAAGTTTTCATGACTTCATCCACTGTACGTGCCCTGTTCTCATTTAGCCTGCGTATGTACGCGCCCTAGCACACTACAACCCATGTATACCTCAGAAACTAGGGTTTATGAACTTCCAAGAATTTTTCCGTCATGATCTCATACTTGCCAAAAATTTGATGCGTCCATGAGATACTCCATACACTCTCTCTCAGAATAGATCTTCAATACATGCTCAAGAGATACATCCAAGACACACTTTCACAAGAGACCCTTGCCTCTTATTTATATTCTCCAAGTAGCTTCCTTAGAAGCATCTTCTAGGTAACTTAACCCATTTCTAGGTCACTTAACCTATTTCTAGGTGACTTAACCCATTTCTAGGTCACTTAACCTATTTACCTCATTTTTAGGGTTAACCACTTTCCATAATTAGAAAGTTCTCCATTTCTTTATCATTTAAATATTCATCCTTGACTTTGTCATTTTTCTTTACCATTCAAATAATGATTTATTCTGTGCAAGCTCTTTGAATTCTTTGACCTTTTGGGGCTTCAAGCCTACATATGAGGGTCCTTCATCTTCGTAGGGCCATAACTCTCAAACCATGAGGAGTTATGTGAAATTCCACATACCACCGAAAATGGCATGACAAGCACTATTCATTTAGGATAGTCTCACCAACAATTTCACTGATCTTCATCTCATTATTCCACATATAAGCATGGGTTCTCCAACCATACTTATAGGATAACTCAACCGTAAAGCATCTTCCCATGAGGGATTTCACCATAAGGGGACCAATTTGGAGTTCATCTATTTGTACACTTTATCAACTGTGATAATACAATAATGATTAATCTTTACATCAATCCAACAATGCATCATATACCAATGAAACCACATCGATCCATATTCATCTATGCATCATATATCGATGACAACTCATAGATTCATATTCATCAATATACTATGATAAGACATGTATACATCAAACCTTTGACCTTTGACATCATTCAATCATCCTTTGGCATCAATCAATCAATCACTTGTCATCAATTAATTAAACCTTTGGAATCAATGACAACATGATCCAACGATTACCTAGTATGTTAGTCCTGAGCTATCACTATTATTGTTATTACTAATTATGTTGTCACGAAATTCAGTAATGTAATGGGCCAGTACTGTAGAATAGTTGAATATGGAGATCTAGGTGAGAACCACAAAAACAATGTATCGGATTTTGGTATTATCAATATAATCAGAGGCCTAAATTTGGAATCTACATCTTGTGTATTCATTCTTAATGCATGTATGAATTGTTGTTCTCTATTACCTTTATGTATGATATTTCTAATTTTTTTTTATGAATGGAAACACAACTCTGTTTCTATATTTCTCAATTAGGAATTACTCAGAACTGTTACAGGTTTATCCTATCTTGCGCAAGACTACAGTGAGTCTTGATCACTCAGATGTCAGTCTAATTATTCTCCTTACCCTTCCCTCTCTTTAATGTCTCGGTTGCACTTCGGGTGAGACTTCTTCCCTCCCAAGAAGATGAAAATTCCAACGCTCTAGACTAATTCGGTACCTTTTGTTGGTAACCTAAGAAGGACCTTGGTCTGAACACTTTTGCGCCAACAAAATGGTTCTGTTGCCAGGACCTATGATTTAACAGGGAACCAATGAGGAGAATGCTTCCATAGATCTATAGATCTAAGATTCAACAATGGTGGGAAAGAAATTATGACGCATTTATATGGAAGGAAGCAAAGTTGTGAGGAAAAAGTGAGAGGAATACAAGAGATTCTGTCTTTTACTTAGAAATATCAGGCGACCAGTATGAGATATTCTGGGTTAAATTTTTGGAAGAACTATTACATTGGATAGATAGGCTCCAAGAAGCTCCATAATTCCAAGAATGTGTCAAGAAGACATGTACTTGAGATATAGAGAATATTGCAACACTTAACTAGCTGGATCACCAGATCACGTGAGAAATTGATTTCTTGGTTCATACAACTCTAGAGGGATACATCATCGAATTTGCAGCCGAGAATCGCCAATATTTTTCACGTGTGGAAGTAATTTTCAAGAAAGGTGCACACGATAGACTGTTGAGGGAAATCCCCCTATGGATCAAAGTTTTCTTGATGGAGGAGGGGATGATAATTATTCCCTCAAATGATATGGGAGCTTAAACACCTATGCTTCAGGTAGGGTGATTCTGGGGTATGATCATGACTTGAGAAGGGGAAAGGGTTCTTTGAAAAATGGGGGGAAATCAAGAAATGAATGCAAGAAATGAGCGATCCTTAAGGAGAGCTTCCATTGTTGAGAAGTCATGGCACATAAAGGTAAAGAAAGTAGTGAAGTAGTCTGAGGTGTTGTAGAAAGAAATCAGATCAAGAGGAATAGATGAAAGAAAGAAGGAAGAGTTGAGGAAGGTGAGAAGACAAGAAAGACTTGCTAGTCTAAGATTGCAATAGAGAGGAAGGGGTCCCCATATGGGTGGATGAGAAGAAGAATGTGGAGAAGCATGGGTAGACGAATAAGATATGGATCTTGTAGAAGGGAGAGAAGATTCAACCCCAATATCAGGAAACATCGGGGATCAAGCAGAGAAGGCCACTCCAGAGGAATAAAACGAGACCCCCCAAATCAAAGAAACCCTCCTAGAAGTCAGTGGAACTAGCCCCAAATCACTGGTCCCCTAGGTGTCCTCTATACCCATGGTAAATTATACACCACCTACTTGTGTTATTTCTATTCCTTTGCAACCAGTCATTCAGAATCAGTTTGTAAGTGTAAACTCTAGGAGGATATTGTGATCCCCTAGCGTATTGCGACCAGGACCATTAGGTTTTATTCTAATAGGAACAGTGAGACCCACCATGGCTGGACATATGGGAGGATTGATCTCCCAATACCCATAATTTTGGGGTAAAGGAGACAAAGATGTAGAGCAACATTGGTTTTTGTGTGAAGCCATCTTGAGGTCTAGAGGGACTCTCGATGCAAATAAGTTAGTAGAGTTTTAGACTACCTTGAGGGGCCGTTCTCTCAAATGGTACATGAAGGATATTGAACTTGGTCTGCAAGGACAAGCGTTCACCCTTAGGCAAGTTCATTTGAAGTTCATCACCGAATTCAAACTACCTTAGTCAGAGCAACAAACTCTCTCTGAGTTTCGGGAGATTCAACAAAGAGAAGGAGAATTCGTTTGGAAGTACAACCATAAGTTTAAATATGCTATTGGGAGCCTAGCACATCCAATTCATGAAGATCACCAGAGGGTATGGTACATCCAAGTATTACTACCTCTGACAAGAATTCCTTTAATGCAACAATGGTTAGCCACCTTAACAGAAGCCTTGGAATAGTTGATGAATATAGAAGCCATGGCAGGTTATTCGGGAAGTCTAAGAATGACCAGGTCCTTGATAGATGAAATTTTTTTGCAACTTCAGGGACAAATATCAGCGCTAACTGAAAATATTCAAGAATTAATCGCGCCAAGACCAGGACAAACTCAAGTTTGGTGTACTAGATGCTACACAAAAGGGCATATGGAAAATGAATGTCTATGCATGAGGGGAATGGAACCTCTTCAAAACCCAATGGGGCCTTCTTCAGGACCCTTGGGAGGAGTTGCACAAGTTTCTATGACTCCACCATTCCATACACCAGGGTTGTATAATAGCTTTCTAGGCGCTCAAACCTCTCAGACAACATAGTATTGTGAGATTTTTTGGACACATGGACATGCACTGAGGCAATGTTCTATTATGCAGAAGTACACAACTTCACCCAATACAATACACTGTGAGTTGTTTTCATCTACGAACCATGCCAAAAATCAATGTAGAGCACTGGATGCGTTGGCTGACAGATTAGACCAGATAACATTCAGAGTAAATGAAACCCCCCAAGGACCTGGAAGAGTCCAGGGAAGAGTGGTTGGAGGTGGATTCAAAGGAGGGAGAAATGGAGGTAGAGGACCAAGCCTATGCTACAATTGTAATGAACAAGGTCATTTGGCCATATACTTCCCTCACCTAAGACGACCATGGTGCTGGCACTACAGAAATAATGGGCATGCAACTGAAGACTTCCCTGAACTGATCGTGAAATGGGAAGATCGAGTTTGTCAACAAGGATGTAATATCATAAGCTCATAATGGAAGATGGGGATTGAAGGAAAACTACCTGAGATCAAAATCATCACTCACGGAGGAGAAAATACTAGGGTAGATGTAGACAATCATCCCAAGATTTAGAAATTTGTTCCCAAAGATGACAGGTATGACCGCGTGAAAGTTTTTTTTTTTTTAAATGAAATAGAAATATTTAAGAGTATCCCCACTGTAGAAGTAATGGAGAATCCTCCTAGAGCCACCTCTCAACCTAACCTTTTGAAATCCCCTCCCTCACCACCAACACCCATGAATTTTGTAATTCCAAGAAGACACCCTGAGAAGTCTCAAAGTGTAATCAATCTTTGGTTTCAGTGATTCTTTGATATTCGAGGGGATGACCAACTTACTGAGAAGTTGCGAAACACCTTATACTTAATACTAGGAAATGAGAGAACCACATAATCCATATTAAGGACTAACCTCCTTGAGAAGAATACCCATGGAAAATAAAGAAGAAAGGTGTGAATAGGAAAATAATTCAGGTTAGAAGCCTAGCTAGATGAGTTTGAAATCAAAGATGTCATGCTAGATTTGGGATCAGATGTCAACATCTTACCCAAAAAGACCTAGGAAGCTTTGGGAAAACCCTATTTAGTATATTCTTCCATCCAGTTGAGAATGGAAAATTAGTACTGCATCTTCCCAGTAGGAAGGCTAGAAAATGTGGCAATAGATGTTGCAGGAGTTAAGACCACAATTGATTTTGAAGTGATTGAAATCATAGGATATAAGGATCCATACCATTCTCTACTCAAGATTGATTGGGAATATGAAAACTATGCTATCATTGATATAAAGAGGGACACCATGTCGTTTGAAGAAGACGAGATAAAAGTAGTTCAACCCTTAGATTCTTGTCTAGGACCTAGATATATTGAACCAATGGACCATAATATGGAGTCAGATGCCCTTGACCAATTATACACCATCACATCAGGAACGAGACCAGATTATATAAATACTACTGCAGATGGATCAGTAAGTTGGAGAAGCATACAATCTGTTGACGAGGATTCAAAAGCAGTGTTCGAAAGTTGGCAACAAGGTTCATATGAGTGATTCTCAAGGTGATGAGAAACTGTCAGAGAAATGATATGGATTGGAACTGAAGTCAAAGAACCCCCGACATACAATGGTACCTCATAGGTACACAATTTCTCTCCAACATGGAATAAAGTATAACAGAGGAACAAAGGATCTTTTCTCTTGACTTAGCCTTGCAAGATACCCCCACTAGATGGTGGGGCACCCATAAAGCCTCAATTATAGAGTGGGAGGACACAAAACAAGCCATCCGATGTCAATTCCAAAGGAGGGATCATATGAAATAATAAATGAAGATCTATTTTCAAGATGCACAACTATTTGATGGACAGTTTGACCCTAGAGTGCATATTGAACATTGCATGAAGCAGTGGAGAGTTGTGGAGGTACCCTCTCACCTCTAGGTCCAAGTATTTTTCCATTCATTGGGGCCTATTCCAAGGGCCTGGTATATACATGAGGAGACTAGAAGACAAATGAACTGTTGGAAGACCTTACAAGAACATTTTTGCAAGGATTTCTCCTTTACAAGTAAGTACCCTGAGCTCAACACAGTCCTTCAAAGAATCAGGGAAATGATTTTTACTAATATTTGTAAAAAGAGATCAAGTCTAGTAGTATGTACTGACCATGTTCATTTGCTTGAGTCTAGGTTGAACCTTGAAATTGATAATATAATTGTACCTTGCTGTAAATTTGAGAGAGACCTAGAAAACCTTGATGGTTTAGAAGAGCTTAAAAACTTAGAAATTAAAGAAACTGAAGGCAACAGAGAAATTCAGGATACCATACCTAGTCACATTTGTAGCTCCTATAATCACCCACTACAGTTGCGGAAATTCAATATAAGGAGCGTAGAGAATCCTAATATAGCTTATATAAGAGACTACTAGGATGAGCAAGATATGAACGAAGTACATAGTTTGTTGTGGGAGTATGAGGACTTGTTTACGAAAACGTTCTCAGAACTAAAAGGCATAAAAGGAGCCATGGGAGAAATGAAAATAGAGTTGAAACCTAGCTCAAGACCCGTGAATCACAGACCATACCGCCTTGACCCTAGAATAAAAGAAAAGGTTAAGAAAGAAGTGGACAAGATTCTTGCGACATGACTTATTTTTCCTATTGAAGAAGCAAAATGGATTAGCCCCATAGTTATCCAGAGTAAGAAAGGATAGAAGACATGAAAGTATATGTGGATTACAGGAGTCTGAATTCTACATGTGTACATGATCTGTTTCCCACACCTTTCAGTGACGAGGTATTAGAACAAGTTGCGGGAAAATAATCCTATTCATTTACAGACAGGTTCTCAGGATATCATCAAGTCAAAATCATAGAGGAAGACAAAAAGAAGACTACATTCACTACCGAATGCAGACCATTTGCATATAACATAATGCCCTTTGCTTTGAAGAATTCCCTTGCAATTTTCTCTCGAATTGTGATAGCAACGTTTCGAGAATTGATCCATAAGTTTGTATAAGACTATATGGATGATTGGACAATGTACATCCTGCTAAAGGATCATTTCAGGATACTCCAGTTAATGTTTAATAGATTCCATGAGATGTTGATATCTCTAAATATCGAAAAGTGTATTTTTTGTGTACCTCATGGAAATGTGTTAGGACATATCATTTGTAGAGAAGGATTCCTGGTAGACCCAACTAAAATTGCGTTCATTTTGAACATTCCTCCACCTACAAGTGCCAATTGTTGCGCTCCAGACCAGAACATACAGGATATTACCGCAGGTTCATTAGAAGATATGCACCTATTACAACACCCCTTGAGAAATTGTTGAAGAAGTCATAACTATTCTGATGGAAGCCTAAGTGTGACAAGGAATTTGACATTATCAAAGAGAAACTAAGTAGTGCAACGATCTTGATATTTCCAAATTGGGAAATTGAATTCCATGTACATGTGGATGCATCAGGCATCTCCCTGGGAGTCATTTTAACACAACCAGGGGAAGGGATTATGGACCACCCTATTTACTTTGCTAGCATAAAACTATTGTAAGCTAAGCGCAACTACACAACCATTGAAAGGGAAGGTTTATATATGATTTATGCATTACAAAAGTTTAAAAACTACTTATTAGGCTCTCATTTCATGTTTTTCACTGGTCATTCTACATTGTAGTTCCTGGTGAATAAACCGGTACTGGAAGGAAGAATTTGCAGGTGGCTACTATTGTTCCAAGAATTTTAATTTGAAGTGATTATCAAACCAAGAATATGCAATGTAGGTCCATATCACCTTTCCAGGTTGGAGTTAGGGGAAAGTGGTGGAGCAATGGATGATCAGCTCCTAGATGTAGACGTATTCCAGATTGAGGCCATTCCAGAGTATGTTGAAGACATTGTTGTCTTCCTTAGTTCAGGAACCTTCCCAAAAACATACTCTGCAACCCATAAGCGACATATGGTGGTTCCTTCAGTAGACTATCAATTGATTTCCAGTAAACTTTACAAATTGGGACTCGAAAAAATCCTTAGGAGATGTGTCTTGAACTATGAAAGGAAGGATATCTTGTGGGAATGCCACAATAGAGTTGTAGGAGGACATGTCAGAGGTAAAGACACTGCACAGAAGGTACTTCAAGCTGGATTATGGTGGGACATGTTATTTAAATATGCTAAGGAATATGCTAGATCTTGTGGCACTTTCCAAATAGTAGGAAATTCGTCACACAGAGATGAATTACCCCTTCAGCTAGTCAGAGCACTTCAAGCATTTGAGAAGTGGGTTGTTGATTTTATTGGACCAATCACCCCCCTGGATAAGCACTCAAAGGCCAGACACATAATTATCTCAATTGATTACCTTACAATATGGGATGAAGCAGAGGCAATCCAAGATTGTTCTACAGATACATCTGCTAGATTTAACTTTGAGAATGTTATCACTCGGTTTGGATGTCCTAGAAGTCTAACCATTGATCAAGGTACTCATTTTATCAGCATTACAATTGAAAAGTTAACGAATGAAGTTATTATACAACATCATAAGAGAATCCCTTACCATCCTCAAGATAATTGTACAATAGAGGCCTTCAATAAAATTCTAGAAAGAGGACTCACAAAAGTATGTTGCGCAAACTAGGAAGACTAGGATGATAGAGTTAGAGAAGTCTTGTGGGCTTACTGGACTACCATGATGAAGTTACACAGATACACCCCATTTCATTTGGTCTATGGAAAAGAAATTGTTGTACCCACATAATTTATCACCCGTATTCTTTATATAGCACATGCTACACACATGACAAATGATGAATCATTTGCACAGAGGATTACAGACTTGCAAGAACTTGAGGAAGCAAGATTTTTAGTGGATTTTCATCAAACAGTTGAGAAGGCCAGACACAAATATTGGAATTATAGGCATATTGAGTCCAAGATATTCGTGCAAGGGGATAAGGTGCTCCTATATGACAATCGATATCAGAAACATCCAAGCAATTTGCGCATGCATTGGTTGGGTCCATTCATAGTTGCGCAAATCCAACAATCTGGTGCAGTCAGGATCGCACAACTAGATGGTATCCTTCGTCTAGGATGGGTGAATGGTGCTCACTTGAAACCCTACATTTATCATGCTTAAGCCAAAGAACGGTTGCTCCATCCCAACGGAGCATGTACAATAGTTATATTTTCATTTCCTACAATTCCTTTAATTCAGTTAATAAACGTTGGAGTGCACATTTAATGTGCCAAGACATATATTTTATTTCAGTCTAAGTGTTTCTTTTGCACATAATTTCTTAATCAGTCGTCTAGGATAGGAATATCCACCATTACATTAAATAAAGTCATTTAATATGATGGAGACCCCCATTGTGGTCGGAGGGAGGGAGAATCTGAGCTCGTTCACAATCCATGTGCCATACGTACCCAGTCTAGTCATACACTTTATGACAACCACTGTAACACGTCAAACTTTTCATTAATCCATAAATGCGTGATACACGTAGATGCCATCGGTATCCCCATCATGCTTATAATCTGTTAAAAGGATAAGAACCTCATCTCGACCACGTCCTTGTTAGTCCGTTCATTAAAATCCAAGATCAATTGATATATCCTACCCCATTATCCATATCGTCAAACACCTAAGCCTAAAAGCACGTTTATGGCCTAATCATGAGTGTCTTTATGGGAGCCTACAAAAATTCTCTAATTATCCAGTTATAATACCTTGTCAATCCACGAGTAGGAATCATTATTTATTGTTAGATAGATTTTGAATTTCCTGAAATTGCGCATACCCCCCGAGATTTTCATTCTCTTGTTACTAAGTCGGCCCCAATTTGCCCAACAAATCAACACTTCAGAGTTACCATGCCGAGAGAAATAAGAGGTCAGAGTTCATCTCCCAAAGAAGTAATCCCAGATGAACCGTATGATCCTCGAATTGAGATCTTCGAGGGTGTGAAAGGAAATATAGATAAATTCAAGCTCTTGGACCTCGATTTGGTAGGCCAAGTTCTATTCCCACAGATGAACATCGACATGTTTTGGGACTTGGTTCTGGATGACATCGGAAGAAAAAAATTTGTCCCCAAACCTGAATTTATCAATCTATTCAACTCTACAATCATGAGCCTCAGAGACTTACCGGTCTTCGAGACCACTTGCGAGGTTGTGCACTGTAGGAAATTCTTGGTTAGCCGAGTACATGGCAGAAGTCTATGGCATGATCAAAGGTATCTGATTCATGCAGACAACATCCACCAACTCACTAGCTTATTTATCATGGGTTAGGATGTGTCCAAAGGATTCCAAGGCCCGAGCAAGCATGGGAAGAAGAAAGGCAACGTTAGCCTATACTAGAAGTTCCACACATAGAGAGGTGGTCGAACAAAATAAATTGACCCAATTATTACATAAATGGTTCAGACGACCTACTATATAATCACAAGCAAGGTCATGCAGTCCTATTACAAAGGTGATTTCACCCTCGATGCACTTTTTGTAGCTTATTTCTGCACAAACGGGGCTCTATTCAACTAGTGAAGCTACCTACTAGAGGAACTCCTAGTAGCGTATGAGGAAGCTCAGGAGAAAGGAAGAACCTTCACATATGGGTACCTATTAATAACACTCACCATGTGGAAATGGAATTCACCCATGGGGAGATAATTGGAATTAGCAGAGAAAGGTCACCTTGCCAAAATGTTTGAACCTTGGAACTCAAGGGTGCAACAGGAGAACCAAGAATTCAACAATGTTGCTTTCTCAAATTGGTACAACCTATTGATTGGCGTAACTTAGTGATGGCATATACCACAAGAGTTATTTAACCTGATCACCCGAAACATCACCTTTGGCTTGAATTGCCACAACACTCTTGTATGACCAAGGCATACGAAGCCGAAAGACTTCCACTCAAGGTTGCTCCCATTCTACCTGGATGAGGAAACCTTTGACAAAGAATTCATGTCAGGGATTAGCGTTAAGAAAAATCCACGCAATTTTGGCATGCACTACCTCTTTCCTGTAGATCTCCTGAAGAAAAAGGGGTAGGAAGAAGGATTAGGTTGGACTTCTGGCCCAATAGAGAAGAAAAAAAAGGCCCAGATGGCAATGGACTCAGAAGAAGAAGAGGATGTAGAACCTATGGAATGAAAGAAGAGGACATTGCCAATGTTTCCATAGATTCCTGACCAAGATGTGGTATCAAGTAAAGATTTCAATGACATCCTTGCTGCTTCTTTCATAGGAGAACCATTAGTCAAGAAACCTAGAACAGGGCCCTCCCCCTTGAAAATTTTGAACCCCTAGTCGATATCCTTGAACATACCTCATACTCAAGCAATTGCTCACGATACTCAAACGGTGATCAACATCCAAGATGATCCTGAACCACATGCCACTACATCCACAACCATAATCATTAAGCAACCCCCATCACCCCCATCGCCACCGAATGACATGACCATTCAACCCCAAACCACTGGACCTGAGTCCATGCAGCTGGATCTCCTTGATCTACCCGATAATGTACCATAACTCCTTACTCTTACCCATGGAATATCGAGTCAGTCATTCATTCCATTTGTCCCTATTCAAGACACTCTGCCTTCAAAGGAGAGTCAAATTATTCCACTACCGCAAGTCCTAAGAACTCAACGCCCTCTCTCAATAGTCAATGTTGAGACTTTCATTCATAGAAGAGGAACCAAAGAAACTTTGTTATAGAAAGAGGCATAAGTAGAGGAGGTTCAGAAGGAACCTAAAACTACATCGGGGTAGAGTGCAGCTTCTTTGCAAGAGAAACTGGAACCAATCTTCTAGAACCCATAGCTATGTACAAAACTGTTGAAGCTCTTCCTGACCAAGACAAAATATTTTCCTCAATTCCCAGCAAAATTGAAGGCTCGACTTTCAAACCAACTGCAAATTCCATCCCTAGGATAAGAAGAGGTGGAGACATCGTCTCAACAATTGATGGCCAGTGTACTTCCACTGCAAGTTCGATTACTGATCGAGGCCTCTCCTTCATTAGACGATCTTGCTCAATTTCCAACATTGTAGCTGATAGGGATAATCAGAGCCTTAACTAAGCAACTAGAGCAGAGGATCTAGTAGACTAAATGAGACACTGAATTCTAGAGACAAGAAGGACTCCTTGTGCAAGCACAACAAAAACAACAGGAACACTCTAATATCCAAGTAGAACTGAAGATGGAGAAAGTCAAAGCAAAAATCTCAGAGACTTGGACAACGCTAAAGAAGATAGTACCTCAGCTACCATAGTCCAACACAACAAGAGAGCCTATGGAGAAGATTGAGTTGATTCATGTTGCTTGTTCATAATTGGTAGAAAGAATAGAAAGCCTCGAGGCACAACTATGAGACAACAAGAAACAAGCTAAAATGCAACCCAAGAATCTTCAAGAGTAGATGGAGAAATTGTTTTTGGAAGGTAATAATGCAAGAGAAGGCTTACACAAATGGACCGTTGAATGCACCAAGATATTCAGAGAAGTAAGTGATTGGATGGGAATCATCTCAAGACACAACCACACATTGGAGGACTTGCGCACAAATATCCAATCGCTTAATGCATAAGCAACCAACACCCTGGATCCACTAGAACAACAAGAGAAGTTTGAAAAAATCCAACAAGCGGATAATGAGTTGAATTCATTATATGAAGCTCAAAAAGTTGCTAAGAAAGAGATACGAGAATTTTGAACTGTAGTTGAGACACCATACTTACAGATGCATCAAGTCGATGCCATTGCTTACTCAGAATGGAATTCCTTAGTTGCGTCAAAGCCAAAGGAATGCATCAAAAACACCACTCAACAATTTGTTGTTGAAGCTTCAATTCTTTCCAGGAAGTGGATAGAGTGGATAACTTCCAAGAGGTCAGGAAGAGAGCCCTCAAACTTTTACCTGAGTTGGGCCCTTTGTTTGAAGAAGAGAAAGAAGAAACAACCAAAGTTGGAAGTGAAAGAAATTCAGAACCATAGGGAAATAAAGAACAACAAGCCAACCCAGAGACCACAGAAGAGATGAAGACTTGACTTGGGGCTAGTCAAGGATTGTGGTCAGAGCCTGTCGGGCCCTTCGTTTTATTGAATAGAAGTTGTGCACAACACATTGCAGCTTCATTTTGGAGAATGGAAGTTGTGCAAGCTATTGAGGAGCTAGAAAACATACAAAAAAAAGAAACAAGAAACGGTTAAAGGGACATCACAACATCAGCAGAAAGATCAAGAAAAGAAAGAACTCTCAATTTCTTAACCAACAAGATTGGATTATATATAGGAGACTGATGTTATTGTAATAGACTAATGGATAATGACTAATGAATGAATGGAGGATGACAGGATAATAGCGAAGGGTTAATGAAAGGGTTGTAATGTCATTGTTTCCTAGTATGTCAGTCCTGAGCTATCAAGATTAATGTTATCACTACTAATTTTGTGAATAAATTTAGTAATGTAATGGGCCAATACTGTAGCATAGTTGAATATGGAGATCTGGGTGAGTACCAGACAGACAATGTATTAAATTTTTTTATTACCAATATAATCAAAGGCCTAAATTTTGAATCTACATCTTGTGTATTCAGTCTTAATGAATGAATGAATTGTTTTTATTTATTACCTTTATGTATGATATTCCTAAATGCTTCTTTTATGAATGGAAACAAAACTCTATTTATATATTTCCCAGTCATGAATTACTTATAACTGTTACAGGTTTATCCTATCTTGCGCAAGACTACAATGAGTCTTAATCACTCAGATTTTTGTCTAAGTATTCTCCTTACCCTTCCCTCTCTTTCATGTCTTGGTTGTGCTTCGGGTGAGACTTATTCCCTCCTAAGAAGATGAAAATGCCAGTGCTCTAGACTAATTCGGTACATTTTTTTGGTAACCTAAGAAGGACCCTGGTCTAAACACTTTTGCGCCAACATGTCTCCAGTAGGTTGGTGCCTACATAATATATTTTTGATTTGGTTCTCCACTAAGGATATTGGTGTCTCTAGTAGGTTGGTTCCTATAAGCTTTGTAATAGTAGGTTGGTTCCTACAAACATTTATAAAGATAAGTTTTTTGGTTTTCTCCCGCAAGGGTTTCCAAGTTAAACTATGTGTACCATGATTTGAGTTTACATGCATTTATCATTTTAAAGTTAATGAATGATTCACCCCCCCTCTCAGTATCAGCATAAGTTCAACAATTGGTATCAAATCCAGTTTCTTTGGCAACAGTATAACTACTGGAAGGTATATCTCAGTAGCACACATGGCCAATCAAGAAGGATTCCCCACAAATAGGGATCCATTGTTTAATGGAACAAACTATGCATTTTGAAGCATAAGGATGCTAACTTATATAATGTCCCTTGGGTTTGATATTTGGAAATCAATCATCACTATTTATACAGCCCCAACAACTCCACCAAGAGATGCGGTCGGGAAGAAGCCTAGTGAAAATAATGAAAAATCCATGAATGTTATCTTGTGTGGGATATAAGAATAAGAATTTATCAAGGTGATGCATTGTGAATCAGAAAAATATATTTGGTAAAAACTTCAAAACATCTATGAAGGCGATAATAAGATGAAGAAGGAAAAGCTCCAAACTCATAGAAGATAGTTCGAGAGTTTGAAAATGAAAGACAAAGAAAATGTTGTAGCCTATTTCCTTCGAGTGGACGAAATTGTCAACACCATCAAAGGAATTGGTGATAAGGCTTAAGAACCAATGATTGTTCCAAAGGTGATAAGATCTCTCCCCTTAATATTTGATGCCAAGGTCTCTGCCATTGAAGAAATGAAGGATTTGGAGAGAATGGCGATGGATGAGATGCATGGGGTTCTCATTGCATATGAGATGAGGACCAAAAATAAAATCCAACATAGAAGGAAGTAGATTTCAAAACATCAAAGAAGACCAAAGGAAACAAAGGAAACCATGAATCAGATACAAAAGAAGAACAATTTGTGAGAAAGCTAAAAAGAGGAGTTGGAAAATACAAAGGTAAGCTAGCCTTCAAATGTTTTAATTGGGGTAGAGTAGGAAATTTTGTTGCTAAATGTCTATATGAAAAAATGGAAGACAACGATGATGAGGATATTAATAATAAAGAATAACATAACAAAAAAATAAAACCTTATAGACACAAAAGAGGAAAACATACTAAGAAGAAAAGTTTCTACTCTAGAGAGGACAATAGCTAGTGTGAAGAAAGTGATGGATATGTTTCTGATATTGACAAAGAAGAATTCCTCTTCATATCCATGGATACAAAGTATACTGACAAAGAAAATGAATACAATCATAAATAAAAATCAGATTAAGAAGAAGAAGACATTGATGGGAAGTGAATATTGAAGAAGAACTTGTTAGTACCTCAGAAAAAATAGACAGACTCGGGGGAAATAATAAAAAGCAGAAAGGGAAACTAAAAAAAATATGAAAAGAAGGATCATGATCTTGATGGAACAAAAAAAAAAGTTATAATATTGAAGAGTCAACTAGAAGAGGAAAGAATAATAGAATAAGTGGTGAGAAGCCAACTGAAAGAAAATGAAGAAAATTGCAAGAAGATAGAAGCTGAAATAGTTTCCTTAAGAAAGGAAATAGATAAAACAATTGATCATTTGAATGGAAGCATGAAGTTTGGAAATAGTACTGAAATATTAGATAATATTCTCAGTTTCTAAAGTTCACCATTCATCAAGAAAGGTCTTGGCTACGATGAAAAAAAAGACCCCCGAGGGAGATACAAGCACTAGGCCGTCACAAAGCCATTAGAAAAGGAAAATGGAGAAAAGACTAAAATATATGCCAATATTCTCAAAGTATCCATTAACAATGAAAGAAACAACAAGAAAGGAAATGTTAACCAACAAAAATATGATTCTTCTCACAAGAATGAGTTCAAAAGAGTCATTGCACCAAGAAGACCTTTCAAAACCTGGTACCAAAATATCTTTCTTGGATATTGTTTTTCTTGTAATAATTTTCTTCATAAATAAATAGATTGTAGAGCTTATGCAATAAGAGACCATCTGACAAAAAAAAAATAAAGGTCCTTACAAGACCTCATAGGATGATTATGTGAGAAACAAAACCATAAGTTCTCATGGGTTTGCTAACATAAACTATAATTAATTTTCTCCCCTACTTGATTACAATATTGAATGTTATAAGTGCAATAAATATGGGCACATAGCATGTGACTGTAGAAGCAACATAATAAAGTCTCCTAAAAAAAATAAGGAAGAATATGCATTTATCAAGCATAGAGAAGAATACTCAAAGGTGTGGAAAAGGAAGCAAGAAGAACTGAAGAAGGAAGAATGTGGACTTGCAATGTATGATAAAGACAAAGGAATCCAATGGTACATTGATATAGGATGTTCAAAACACATGACAGGAGATCATAACAAATTTCTCATCCTAAAGGAAGAAAAAGGAGGCAATGCTACCTTTGGGGATAATGCCTCTACAAGGATAGTTGGAAAAGGTATCGTTAGTCTTGGTAATGGAAGACTAAAACACAAAATGTCTTGTATGTTTAAAATAAAAATCTTCTAAGTGTTATTCAAATGTGTTATCAAGGTTACAACCTCACATTTCATTCCAAAGAATGTGAGATAAGGAAAGCAGGTTCAGGAATATTAGTGGCAAATGAAAACAAAACCCCGAGTAATATATATGTTCTCAATGAAGTAAAAGGAGAATGTTTTTGTATGGGAATGATATATCTCTCATCTCATCAATAAATGGAAGCATAATTTTAGGAGGAGCATGCCTTTACCATTGATTTCAAAGGGGGAGAAGTTGTATACAGAGAAATAATTGTAGACATAAGAAAATTTGCAGACAGGGGGAATATCATAATTGACTAAGGGTTTCCATCAATGAAAGGGGAGAGATTGTTGGAATTATTTCTCTCATTGATGTCAAATATAGGGGGAGACTATTGATGTCTAACATAAATATTGCAAGATTAATATTGTTGGAAATTGTTGGTGGAAAATTGGAGAGCGAGGTTTTCAAAGGTTGCCAACAAAGATACCATTGTAGTCTAGCAGTGATGGCATATTCAAACTTTCGCAAGGGAAGGAGGTCTCACCTGAAGCACAACCAATACTTGTAAGGAATAAAGTGAGTCAGTGAGGACACAACACCGGATCTAATGCAATACAATACAGATTCATACTTGAATGTTAAAAGATTATATCACTAGAAGTCTAACCGTGTATGTGCATTCAATAGTCCATGTTGTGCAACATAAAAATAAGTACATACATAACATAAGCTTGTAGACAATATCACAACTACCAATTACATAGAGCATGAAATCTTGTGCATCACAAAGATCAAATATTCATACACATAATGACTAATTTGTGTGCCCGAATAATCCATCATGTTATTATCATATCGCTACTCAACATATAGAGAGTCTCTTCCATATTATGACTTATACAAAATAATAAAAAATATGATATCCACTATGGACTCTTAGACTTATGTGCGATCACAATTAATTCCCCATAAGAAGGATGACAAGGAAACTATTGAAAATAGGTACAACTCTCGTTAATAGCACAATATATCATAATTAACTTATTGATCCAACTACTAGGAAACCCATCAATTTGACAATTAGGTAATAACACCAACCCTTTCCCATTACATATTCCCATAGTTATGGATTTTCCTCGGGTGCTTCTTGATTTATTAATTCCTCTATTATCTTTTCTTGATTCCACTTTTTCTCTGCATGCACTCGAGGCTTCTAGATCTTTCCACTTGTTGATCTAGCTAGTGCATGAACTGTTTCTACTGTTGGAGCACTTATAGTTATATTTTCACTCATCGTAGCTACTTTCTTCCGCTTCAAGTCTTATGTTGACCTGCTACGCTTTTCCACAAAAATGTGATACCTTTTTGAAAGTTAATTTCCTCGAAAAATGAAGGGCTCAATAGGGCTTGACCACAATATTTGACTCGTCTTGATTCAACCTTCCTCTCTTTCACTGTGGTCTCCTTCAAATGACAGGCCCAACTCTGGGAGAATGGAAAGGGTCTGCTCGAAGAAACTTTCATAGTGGTCCACATGATCCTGCTATTTCCTTGCTAATATTGTGGCTCCCACAAAATATTGAGCAATGGTCACATTGGGTTCCTCAGGATTAATAGCCAACGGATTCGTCCATTCGGTGTTAGAAATGTTATCAATATGTTGTACATGGATGTACTCGACCTACACGGTAGGTAAAAAACTACAGATTTATTTATTGGTGGTGCAAGTAGATTCATTTGGGGCATTGAGTCATTTGTCCTCAATCTATATTTTTTAAACTTGGTCACCTACTCGACTAGATTGGTGATTTGTTTGGATTCTACATTCATTTTTTTCAATTGAGTGTGCAATTCCTCAATAGTTTTTTTGCGATGTTCTATCAATCCAACCCAATCATTGACCATTTCAAAGAGACAGTGACATTCCTTGGCCTGGGCATGAAGAGAGGACTTGACAATGTTTCCCTCCTTGACTGCATGTTTAATCCTCTGGAGAAGCTCTTCGGGTTGCTCCTTTTCCTTCAATTTGAACAAAACTAACTCATGTTGCAGGGTATATGCTTTTGTATCCAATTGTAACCATGCTCTAGGAAGGATCTCAACTCTCTGTGGTGGCGCAAATGACATGATATCTTTGGGAAGCTTAGGAATGATCTATCAGAAAGGAGGCCAAACTTACTCAAACTTGTTTGCTACAACTACAACTGCGTATTCGACCTACACACACAATCCATGCTCTAATTCTGCGACAAAGGAAGCTATAGTGATTACCTCTATCAATTGTTGTTCTTGTTATTGGATATCATCATTGGATTGCTCCACTATAGTAATTTGTTTCTTCAATTGGTCAACATAAGTGCATACTAGGTGTAAGATCTGAGGTGTAGCCCATGAGGAAAGATCCCTAGAGAGAATAGAGGCATACAAGGGCACTCTTGAAGTAAGTGGTTGGTTTCTTGCAAGTGAACGTTTTGAGAAGTTGGGGGTACTAGCACTGTCAAGACTAGGGGAAATAGTGAAAAGGTTGCACATGATCTGATCTTGAATCTACAAAGGAAGTTTTTTCACCACATTAGTGCACTCTAGGAACAATTCTAAAATTTCACGACACTTTTGCGAGTTCTACAACATGGGTGCAATTTTTTCCTTGATCTAATTTGTGCTATGAGTCGATTGAGCATCATCCTGGTCATCCATGGGATCTTATGGATATATATCTTGGTCCATTGGAACATGTGTCTCTGGCCTAGTATGGATGAATATTTGGGGTCGTATGTCGAGGGGGATTTGAACATACTGGTCCTAGGGAGAAGTGGAGGGTAATGGAACATTAGGACCAATAGTGAAAACAACAGGGTTGGTAGTATGTGGTGAAACCATGTCGAGCTCGATAAGGTTAGGGGGAATTCAAACTTACGACACTTGCAAAAAATGGGAAACTGGGGCCTGAAACTTCCTGTTGCAGCAATGAAGGGGTCACTAGTTTTAATACATATAGAATCAAAGTTGGTTTGGCTAGGGAATGGTGGAGTGATGACTGGGGTATTGGTGGAGATACTAGGATGTGGAGTGGTGATTTCTTCAATGATAGAAATAGATTTTGGCAGATTTGGGGGGTCATCACTGATGTGTATAATTGGGACATTAGCAGGAATGATGGTAGTAGAATGAGGTGGGGTGGAAATGGTACAGGTCGAGGGTGGAAGGGGTGATATAGGAGTGGCCTCGGTGATGATGGGGTTGGCCACATGATTAGAGGGAGAACCAGTTAACTACTTCTTTAAAGGAAATATTGAAGTCACGACCTCACGAAATTTCTTACCCAAGATCGTTGCATCATCTGGAATGGAAGAAAAAGGGATTGGGATAGCTTGACCTGGTAGCACCTCTTCTTATCCTTCATATTCCTCTTCTTTTGATATGGAAGGTGACCGGTTCCTTTTCACTGAAATGGTCTCTACTGACCTATTTCACTCGACAATAACACTTGTCCATGAAACAAATTCTTTGTTGAATAGAGGTTCATCTAGGTAAAAGGGGAGATATTTCACATGGAAGAGAATTGGATAGAATTTAAGAGGTCGAATAAAAGCATAGTCATGGTTCATGTCAAACCATATTTTATGTGTAATATGTCGATTGAGTAATGAGTTTGGAATCTGCGGCCACCGTGTCATGAAGATGAGTTCATTGTACCATTGTAGGAAGGCTGCAATGTGAGAAGTTGAGTTGATACTAGTAGTGCGACTACTCCAAGGGTCGAAAATTTTGGTGAAACGATCATCTGTAGAATGGGAGATGATGCAACCTTCTAGAGGCTTCCATTTCCATGAAGCAAATGCTACCAACAACTAGCCATAGATAAAGTACATCGCTTGATCGTGTGCATCGATGCAATCATGCAACATTTATGTGAGTAGATATTTACACCAGTTTAATGGTGCACCATTCTTGCTGAACTCTGGTATGACAATGACAACAAGGTTACACTTGTTTTGAGTGTAATTCTGCATTAATTTCCCTGCAATAAGGTAGCATGCCATGTAGACTTATTCATCCTTTATCGATGCAATCTATGCTCCGTGCTCCCCACCATTTGGTTTCATATCTCTCATAGATACCAATCTCCCCCTTCTTCTGATCATGTTTCCACGAGCCTTGAAATCCATATGTAGCATGCTTTCCTTACATAGACATTCTTATGAGCTTATGTATATCGTCCAAATGGATTCAGTAAAAATTATCTAATAATAAGATGTTGATGTGCAATTTGTTGATCATGAACTTTATGCAATGGAAAACTTCACTATCAATATCAAAGACTGGTAGGTCGCAAAGACACATCAGCATGGAATCTTGAAACGGTATGAAATCAAATTTACACTACCATTGAAATTCTTCATCCGACAATGTGACACAATCCATACGAGTGGATGGCCATGTGTTGACATTCTACAACATTAGTAAAATCAAGGTCGACCAACCTGGTTTGTTTGACCTTCTTGATGGCCCTAGGAATAAAAAAAATACTTTACTGTACCCTTGGCTTCCTACCTTACTTTTTCAATCCGGGGTTCATACAAACTAAAGAGGTTTTGTGCACTGTATGTGCAGTATGCATTTTTCAGTAGAGAAGGTCTGAAACTGATCAACGAATGAAAATGTGTAGGCAGATAAAATGATAGAAAACAACTCTGAACTAATTACTTGAAGGAAACAAACCAATCTGAGAGTATAATTAATCTAGATTGCATGAACATAATTTATTCTAGCTGCATGAAAGAATATTGAATCAAGAATATGGATCTGAAAGCAAGAAAATGGATTTCAATCTAAGCTATGATAGAAAACTGTCATAGAAGTAAAGATACGCTAATGCATGAACAAAACAAGTTAATTATCTAACCCTTTGATCAATTTCAATCCAAATGTATTTTTATTGTTTATTTATGCCTTCATGAAAAGGAGTTTAAGCTAATTCAAAATATGAAGCTGAAAAAAACCTGCAAGATATTTCTACGGGAACTATGTAGTTCTACAAGAGATGTACAGTTCTACAGGAATTGTACAGTTTCTACATGAAACTCCTACATGAAGAAAAATGAGGTTAAAAAGGTAGAGTAAGTTTTTTAAAAGAATGCACAAAGCTAGAATACAAATAAATGGAATGAATATGAGGTTCTTTACATTGGGAGGCACCTAGGAGTGCTCCAAAAGGCCATTGAATGTTTCTATAGGATGTCTTTATGACTATATAGTTAGTGATAATCTTAACAAAAACTGGGATTAATCATGCAAATATATATTAAACTTCAAGAGATAATAAAATATTATCTAACATGCATGGAAACTATAGAAATTGTAATAGGGTCCTTGAGCTCTCTTGGATGGGCCCTACATAAGAAGCACAATGAGATTAAAGTAAACTTCAATGGACTAAAATAAAAACCATATTTGTTTCTTAAATATCAATAATACATCAAGAGTAGGAATTCTCTGAATTCTCAAAAAACGTCTTCACAAAGTCTCCATACAATTCTTCTCCAAAAATTCTCTATATCCCCCCTCTTAGACTAGAGGTATATATATATATAAAGATAGAGAGTTTGATCTCCTTTCATTAAATAAAGGAGAGGAATGAGTAAGTGAGGTATATCATCCCTTTAGACCAATATATTCGACTGTTGCTGATAAAAAGTGGTCATTAATGCACAAAGAGTTCTCTTGGAAGTAGGTAGGGACAATTTCCCTTGATCTTTGGCTGGAAACTCCTTGAGGGAGACAAAATCCCTTGTTTCTAGGATGTTGGTTCCCTTGAATCCTACAGTTCAATTTGGTTGGTGGAATGCACGTATTTGGACAAAAACATTAGAGAAAAAAGGTATATTACACACAAAAATCCACCTCAACATGCATTCATTAAGCAACATGAAAAAAACCTATGACTTACTATTAAATATAGTCAATAAGAAAATATTAAGTCATTTGATACTGTAAGAATGTGCCAAATATGAGCCTTTGGAATGGAAAATAACAGAGCTCATCATCACCCCCCAATTGAATTTTTTCACACCCTTTGTGCATCAAAATTTGTATTTCTATCCTTACTACTATTGTTGTTGTTGTCTACCCTATTGTTGCTCAATGCCTTGTTGCTTCTCAATAAAATGTTGTTGTTCATCACCCTGATACTGCTTATTGAATTCTTACCTCATATCCCATGCCATATATCTAGTGATAGCTTGTTGATCATGGTATCATTTATCTTTCAAAATGATGGCCCATTCTTCTTCTTCCTTTCCCGAATTGAGATTATCCATAGGTGTTACAGAGAGAAGTGGAGGGATCATCCTTAACCCAATCCATTTAGTCTTCATTTTCCTTAAATTTTCTTTGTACCAGGGTGTCCTTAGGAGGCAAAGTTTCAAGGTATTGGGGGAGTGAGTTTCTCTGATATGTAAATCATGAGTCAAGGAGTGCCACCTCCTGTGGTAGGCCTCTATTTCTTCCTCTCCCAATAATATGAGTGAGTCATCAAGATGGGATATTGATTCCCTTTCTTTGGTTGTCCATACTGGAGCTACATCCTTATCCAAAGAGAGGCTATGATGATTGTTTATGACATGTTTAAGCATGACAACCTCAAATCTAATACATAAGGGTGCTTGTTTTTCTTCTTCCTTATACTTCTTGAATTCCTCTGCCCTCATTTCCTCATGACTTATCCATGATGTAAATGCCATCAATTGGAAATCCCCCACATATGGATTGGGATTCTAGTTGTAGGGGTGTGGAAAGATAAGGTTATGAATGTATCATTCACATAGTTTATCTCTTTCTTCCATATTACAACCCTAATATGCATCTAGGAAATCTTTGGGGGTATCAAGGTTGAATATCACAAATTTAACCAGGTGTGAAATATTATTCTTATGCCACTTCTCTTTTAAGAACAATGTAGATGTCCTAGTTGGTGGTCTTCCAACATCTCTATAGAAACTTTAGCTATTTTTTTTACTATTGCTTTCATAATTTCCACCTATTCACTCTTGTCATGTTGATCTCTTCTTGCCTTGTTCAATTGTTGTTGTAGATTATGGTTTTCCACTCTCAAATTCAAGTTGTATTCCACTTTATTCATAGTCATAATTTGGAATTTCTCTACATACGTTGGATTTGTTGTTCCAATTATTGAGAATCCTCCTCTTTCTGTTTCATTTATTATCTTCTTCCACCCTTTTCCCCTTGATGGCATTAACCTTGGTTTTCTCCAATTCTAACAAGGTTGCATAAAGAATTTTTTCCATAGGGGTTTTTGTTTTAAAGGTTCCTTACATTTGTATTTCCTCGTTCACCACTATATCCTCTTGAGGCTCCTTCCCCTTTGTTTCCTTTTTATGTTCTTCACTTTGAGAGTCCTTGACCTCTTCCACTTGGGATGTGATGGCGAGTGGAGTGATTGACACTGGGATTTCCTTCTTTTGATTCCTGATTTTATTGGACCTCCTTCTTCTGGGTTGTACCCATTCTACACTGGTGATTTTCAAGCGGATGACAGTGTGGGTTACTAAAGAAGTTAAGGCATCAACCACTTCCTTGTATTTTTCATCTAACTTCTACTCTTTATTTTTCTTTTATTGTTTTGACTTTTTGGGCCTAGTGACTCTCTTAGGTTATTACCCCTTTTTCTTTTCCTCTTCATTCATAGCTACATAAACCTCTTCAAATGCCCGCTGATCCATGTTTATGAAATCTACCCATAAAATTATGTTCCTAAAACTCCTAAGAGCATATGAGACTATCATCTTAATGAGTCCATGACGTGCTAAGAATTATTTTTTTCCTCACTGTAGTCTTAGGATCATCTCTTTTAATGATTGAAGGAGGAAGTAAGGGATTATAAGGTTTTGGTGGGGTTCTTGATTTGGAAGGTGCCTTAGCTGGTGAAATAGTTTGAAGTGGTAAGTATACACCACACTCATCCTTCCCTCACATGTAATGTATTTGATGATATGTGTTGGCACAGGGGAAGAGCCATGGTTCAATGCTTCAACAACGCACCAACAAAACCCTAAATACCGACCCTTTTGGCAACACCTGCGAAGCAGAGGCAGTGTCACCCGAGGTAGAGGCAGGGGTGGCTGCAGGACTCCAATGTCTGCAACCTTAGCTGGGACATAGATCTGTGATTACAATACTCTATCAAAGCACTTAGTAGTTATAGTTCATCAATATTTAACTAGTATCTACTTCGTAGATAAAACCCTAATCATAGAGCATCGCATTATTCACCCAGATCTAGTATATTCGATCACTAAGCACATTCACATAGGTTATATCTAGCACTAATTCATATGATTCAACACTAATATATCATATCAGATTCATATAAGCATACATTAGTGTACTAAGCATTAATAATATGAATAATAAAACAACCATACTGCACAAAGCAACCATAACACAAGATATACGTTGTTCACTCCCAACCTAGGGCTACGTCCACCAACTCTTTGTCTTCTTTGTTATCATTTGTCAATATTATTACATGCACGAAGCCACAAAATCCTACTCCACATAGGACAAGAGATCTACGCACACCTTGCTAGATCCTCCTTCCCTGAGCTAAGTTACAGCACAAAGCCTCTACTCAATCTCTTATAGTCACTTTCACTTAGCCTTGCAAGTCTCACACAACATGCACAAAGAAGGTACAACTATCACTTTCACTTAGCACTTAGCAACACACACTTGCACGCCTTTACTTAAATCGCCTAGATTTCTATTTATACATTACAAAATGGGCCTAAACATGGGTAAACTCGTGGGTCGACATCCTCGTACCCATTACATAAGCCCAAAACCCCAAAATCCATAAACAAGGGGCCGAGATCTCGCGATCTACGCTTCGACTTGTGCTCCATGTTTGACAGCCTGTCAAAGTCCCAAAATAGGTCAAACATGACCAAGGATCCTCAAAACTTGGTCAAGGGACAACAGGCCCCCAACACTCACCTGTGACTTGTCCCAAGTCACTCTGGTCTGGGTAGGTTGGATTCAAAAGCCTTGAGCTGCTTCAAACTTTTGTTGCACCAAGGCCTCCTTCTCGACGAACTCTTGGATAACTACTTTTTTGACAGGTCCCTCTAAGCGATGTTTGAATGCAATGACTACTTTTTCCAGTTCTTCTCCTCAGCCTTCAATATCCTCAAATAGTTAGCACACTTCATCCTGGAATGGTTGGAGTCACTGAGTCACTTCCATGACTTTGCTATGTATGGTGTGGACCTATTTTTGAGAAGTGCGTTGTTCCTGGGATAGCGTCATCCTTTCAACTGCTGACAAGATATTCAACTGTGCTTGTACTATCGCTGCTTGCTACTTTTCCTCCTAGAGTTATGAATCTAGTGCCTTTAGTTTAGGGTCTTCAGTAAGTTTCTCGTAGGTTTGTGAACTTCTACTACTAAGTTGTTTACATTCCAGGACGAATGCTCTAATCCTCTCAACTGTGCTCCGGGCAATGGTTTCTCTTTGATCTTGCACGTCTTGCGAGGTACTTGGCACTGTTCGTAGCTTTAGGTCTGTGATTCTCTGTTGAAGCTGTTGGATATCTTCCGCAAGCTACAATACTTGATGCTCCACTAGTTCTTCCACCTTTTTATCTAAGCCTTTCACAGAGCGAAGTGCTTTGCTGAGTGCTTCTTCAATTTGAGCTTCCCTGTGAGCAACTGCTCTCTCTCTTGCTTGACCTGTGCTCTCTCCTCTTGGAAATTGGTGTGGATGTCATCCTTCTCCTGTTGTGCAAATAGACACTGGTCTACCACTTCCTGTTGTGCTTACCTCAGAGCCACCATGGCCTACTCTTTCTCTTCTTGCACTCGATGAAGGTGAGCTTCGATCGCATCAGCTATTCTACAGATTTGGGTGGGTTCATCTCCCAACTCTAGTTCTTCTGATGGTGGGGGTGCAGTGGATACTGCACTGCTGGATTGAAGGGCTTGTTGTACCCCTCTTAGTTATGTCTCAATTTTTTCATACATGGCTACTTTATTGGCTTCAATGTTGTACATAATATCCTGCAAGGCATCTGATACAGCTGTGATGATGAAGTCGAAGTCATCGAGTGTGAGCACAGTCTGTAGCTTAGTCTTGGTGGCTTTGGATTTCTTCCGTGAGGTAGGTTTCTTGGGGGAAACCTTTATTTTCTTAGAGGGATCAACCTCATCCACGAGATCCCTAGGCGGTGTTACTTCACCTTGCTTCTATTGATATTCTTTTCCATTGGTCTCTTCTTTATTTTCTTCATCATTATCTCCTCGTCCAGGTGATTTTGAAGAATTTTCATTTGATTCACTGCTCAAGTTTTGTACCTCTTCGGTCTTCTTTATTCTGCTAGGTCTAGGTGTATCATGCTCTTCATGAGTGGCCTCTGAGATGCCAATTAGTTCAGGATCATACATTTCTGTGGGGTCAGTAGGGATAAGGAGCTATGTATACCAATCCTTAGTTATCTACTCGAGGTCCTCCTCTGTGAGCTTATAGTATAAATGAAGCTCTTCTTTATGCTCATCTGCACGTGCAGTGATATAAATAAAGTGTCGATCTACGTGAAACTTCATCAGGGGTACGAACCGGTGCAGGGTGTTCTGTGTCGTATGAGGGACAACCCCAATATCCCTATTCAACTAGAGATAGTATGCATGGAATACTATGTTCGACTGCCAATGTTTTCCCATATCGCTCGAGTACCAGAGCATGGTGAAATTCGCAGTGAGTGGCTCGAATGGTTCAATGTCCGAGAAGGTCACACCTTCCGGAATCTCCCAAGAAGTAAACTCTATGAGGATCAACAACCAGCTAAAATGGAACTCATATCCCTAATCCTAAGCTTCGTGGCAATCAAATTTGAGCCGGTTGGCTAATTACTTCACCCAGTTCATTTGGAGTCCTTCTACACATTTTCCGATGAGGTCAACAAAAAACCCTGTAACTTGCGTAGGTCTGTTCTTTCTCACTAGCTTTCCTAGATCAACTGGCAAGCCATTCTAGATGGAAGCTACCTTGTAGCCTCGCGTCCCATTTTCTACATCTCCATAGGTATCCTTAATTCTCTAAGCCATGGAGTAGTCTACAACCTTCCCTGGGTAGAAGTCTTGTGGGTCTGATCCCTGCATGCTCAATCTGGTGATCCTATGGATCAACATTGGATCAACTATGATGCATCTGTCTAGCCATATATAGCCTCCATGGTAACACGATAGCAGGATATTAACACACGCATTAACCTCCAAGTTCCTTTTGAAATGTGGAATATTCATCACATTCAAGATGGTGGATTGCGCGAGGTTCATATTCCATGGTTGGGGGATTATTTTCGAGTTCTTCCCCTTCATCCTAATCAAGTATCTGTGAGGGGTGAGAATATTGTGGTTCTTTCAGTCCCCTAGGTTGAAGTCATTGAATTTTAATGTCACGATCTTATCCTGCTATCTTCTAACTGCATGTATCCCCTTCAGGAGGTACGCAATAACCAAGGTATAATCGAAATCCCTCGGGACACTATCATGACTCATTGCACCAGCCAAAGGTGCGATGTAGTCAGGTAGGATAGTTGGGATTAACTTCGCATTCACCAAGTCACCGCGATGCTTGGTTCTCTTCTCTGCTACATCTTGGGATGACCCAGATCCGTGAGCAGTCGACGGGGAGGCTTGCACTCCTCTCGTCAACGAAGCTTGAATCCTGACGGACATTACTTTCTTTTCCATTAAATTGATTAGAACTTTTTCTACACACTTTTCAGTTGTGATGAGTTCATCTGACATATACACTCAAGATTGGATAACTCATATTGATGAATGAATGCTTCAATGAAATAGAACAGGTGTCGTTCTCAATAAGCACAACGCGGTAGCAATGAGTTGGCTTGAATACAATTTGCAAAAGTGTTCTTGGTGCAACAGTCAACGGAATAAGTAGACAACAATGTAACATGTTTTCTCAAACAGACAAGATGCCTTCATCAATGCGGTTATGTTCGTTGCGGTGTGGTCCCAATGGTTTGAAGATGAGCTTTCTGGTCATAACTTTTTTTCTAACCATTTGGGGGCATCGGTCTAATGGTCATAATGCCTCCAATGGTTATATTGCTTCGCCATGGTGAAGTGCCATGCTGTGTTTCTCTGATATCCCGACGAAGTTCCAATTTTGCAAACCTTCCTTCTACGAAGTCCCCTCTAGAACATTTTTCAACTTTTCTCTCTTCTTACTGAGCTTTCTCGCATTCTTCATTGTGATCTTCGTCTCGGTATTCCTTTTTCCATTCTGATTTTTATCTCCTTTTTGCATCGTAACTTCGCGTTGTTGAGATTCTTTCATAGGGTTCAAGGGAAATACTTCTTCTCTATTTGGGGTACGTGCTCCACTATTGTGTGAGTCTTCTTGTGTTATTTTGACTTGGACATCCAAGTTTCTGGTTCTAAATAGCTTTGATTTGTTCTCCTGTTCTTCAATCAAGTGAGCTATCCTCCTAGTCATGAAATATTTTAGTCCTTGCTTCTTCTGTTCTAGGGCTTCCTCTTCTTTTCTTCTGGTCTGATCCTTCTCAATCCAGGTTTTTCCTAGTAACATAGAAAATGGGTTGTCTCTCTCAATAAATTTAACAACCTCAAAATCTTCCTCTGTCGAAGTTCAATGAGCATTCATAGATATCTTGTTGAGTCTTCCACATAGGGTTATCAAATTTCCTCTAAATAATCCTATTCCTCCTAATGAAGGAATCATATCAGGATTTCCTAAAATTTCCCAAGTTCTTTTTGTGATGATATTCACTTGTGTTTCCTCATCCAGAACACAGTCAATGTCGAAGTCTCCTATTCTTGTTTCTATGCACTCTTTTTCTTTGAAGATCTCCGATAAGTTGACATTTATGTGATCATTTAGGGTTTCTTTCATTTGTAGTAATACATTCTCTGATTGTTTATGGGGTTCCTCCATGGTCTTAGTTACTTGATCTTCCTCAAGGTTTCCTTGTCTCATATTCATTCTTTCAACCTTAGCAATCATTCTAGGGCAGTCCAAAACTTCATGGTCCATAGCTTTAAAACTAAGAAAACTAGATCTTTTATCAAGACAATCCTTAGCAAGATGGCTCGACCTTCTGTAACTGTAACAAAGGGTTAATCCTCTCTTTCTTTTAAATGATCCCCATCTTTTCCTGTACTGGGCACTAGGGTCATAGTAACTAACCTGCAAAAAATTATTTCTAGGATATTGCATCCATTTGCTAGTCCATAAATTCTTTCTATGCATAGGACTAACATATATTTCACTATTCTTATCAGATCTACTCATATCAAATATTATTTCTTCTAGCTGCGCCCTAGTTTTCAAGCTAAGAATTTTTTTATCAAGCATACCTAGATTCATACTTTAGAAATAAAAATTTCCACTTATCTTACCTTTTCAATCAAAACGTTTCAGTGTTCTTACCTTTATCAGAGTGCAAAGCTTCAATATCTTACCTCTTTTCTTCAGATCTAACTTCTCTTAGCACAGATCTTCATAAGTCAAGTAGAATATTGCGCACTAGGGCAACAGATCTATGCACAAAGATTTCTATTTTCTTTAGTTCCCAACAATCATAGTTTCAGGTCCCAACAACAGAACCATTTTTTGGCACATGAGAAGACCTAGGGTTCAATGCTTCAACAACACACCAAAAAAACCCTAACTACCAGCCCTTTCGGCAACACCTGCAAAGCAAATCCAGTCTCACCTGAGGTAGAGACAGGGGTGTTTGTAGGACTCCAGTGTTTGCAACCTTAGTTGGGACACAAATATGTGATTACAATACTCTATCAAAGAACTTAGCAGTTACAATTCATCAGTATTTAACCAGTATCTACTTTTTAGATAAAACCCTAATCATAGAGCATCGCAGTATTCATCCAAATCTAGTATATTTGAGCACTAAACACATTCAGATAGGTTAGATATAGCACTCATTCATATTATTCAGCACTAAGCTACCATATCAGATTCATCTAAGCATACATCAGTGTACTAAGCATTAATTATATGAACAATGAAGAAATCATACTGAACAAAGCAACCATAACATAGGATATACGTGGTTCACCCCCAGTCTGCAGCTACGTCCACCAACTCTTCGTCTTCTTTATTATCTTATGTCAATCTTATTACATGCACAGAGCTACAAAATCCTATTCCGCATAGGATAGGAGATCTATGTGCACCTCTCCAGATCCTCCTTCCCTGAGCTAGGTTACAACACAAAGCCTCTACTCAATCTCTTACAGTCACTTGCACTTAGCCTTGCAAGTCTCACACAACATGCACAAAGCAGGTACAAATATCACTTACACTTAACACTTAGCATCACACACTTGAGCACCTTTACTTATGTCACCTAGCTTTCTATTTATACATTACAAAATGGGCTTAAACATGGGTAAACCCATGGGCCGAAATCCCCGTACCCATTTCATAAGCCCAAAACCCAAAAATTCCTAAAAAAGGGGCCTAGATCTCATGATTTCCACTTCGACTTACGCTTTGCCTTCGACAACCTGTCAAAGTCCCAAAAAAGGTCAAACATGACCAAGGATCCTCAAAACTTGGTCAAGGGCCAAAAGGGCCTCAACACTCACCTGTGACTCGTCCCAAGTCACTCTGGTCTGTGTAGGTTGGATTCAAAAGCCTCGAGATTCGCTTGAGCTGCTTCGAACTGTTGCTGCACCAAGGCCTCCTTCTCGACGAACTCTTGGATAACTGCTTCGTTGACATGTACCTCTAAGCGATGTTCGAATGCAATTAATAATTGTTCTAGCTCTGCTCCTCGGCCTTCAATATCCTCAAACAGTTAGCACACTTCATCCTAGAATGGTTGGAGTCTCTGAGTCACTTCCATGACTTTTCTTTCTATGGTGTGGACCTGTTTTTGAGCAGTGCGTTTTTCCTAGCATCGCTTCAACCTTTCAACTACTGACAGGAGATTCAACTACCCCTATACTATCATTGCTTACTTCTTTGCCTCCTGGATCTGTGAATCCAATGCCTTTAGTTTAGGGTCTTTAGTAAGTCGCTCGTAGGTTTGTGAACTTCTACTACTAAGATGTTTACATTCCAGAGCGAATGCTCTGATCCTCTCAACTGCGCTCCGGGCAGTGGTTTCTCTTTGATCTCGCACATCCTGCAGGGTACTTGGCACTGTTCGTAGATCTAGGTCTGTGATTCTCTGTTGAAGCTATTGGATAACTTCCGCAAGCTATGCTACTTGATTCTCCACTGGTTCTTCCAACTTTTTATCTAAGCTTGTCACAGAGTGAAGTGCTCTACTAACTGCTTCTTTGAATCTAAGCTTCCCTACGAGCAACTGCTCTCTCTCTTGCTTGACCTGTGCTCTCTCCTCTTGGAAATTGGTGTGGAGGTCATCCTTCTCCTGTTGCTCAACTTGACATTGGTCTACCACTTCCTATTGTGCTTGCTTCAGGGCCAATGTGGCCTGTTCTTTCTCTTCTTGTGCTTGATGAAGGTGAGATTCAGTTGCATCAGCTATTCTACGGATTTGGGTGGGTTCATCTCCCAACTTCAGTTCTTCTGATGACGGGGGTGCAGTGGATACTGCGCTGCTGGATTGAAGGGCCTGTTGTACCCCTCTTAGTTATGTCTCAATTTTTTCATACATGGCTACTTGATTGGCTTCAGTGTTCTACATAATATCCTGCAAGGCATCTGATACAGCTGTGATCATGAAGTCGAAGTCATCGAGTGTGAGCACAGTCTGCAACTTAGTCTTGGTGGCTTTGGATTTCTTTCGTGAGGTAGGCTTCGTGGGGGAAACCTTTCTTCTCTTAGAGGGATAAACCTCATCCATGGGATCCCTAGGTGGTGTTACTTCACCTTGCTTTTGTTGACATTCTTTTCCATTGGTCTCTTCTTTATTTACTTCGTCATTATCTCCTTGTCCAGGTGATTCTGAAGCATTTTTATTTGATTCACTGCTCAAGTTTTGTACCTCTTCGATCTTCTTTATTCTGCTAGGTCTAGGTGTATCATGCTCTTTGTGAGTGGCCTCTGAGCTGCCAATTAGTTCAGGATCATACATTTCTGTGGGGTCAGTACGGATAAGGAGCTATGCATACCAATCCTTAGTTATCTCCTCGAGGTCCTCCTTTGTGAGCTTATAGTATAAATGAATCTCTTCTTTATGCTCGTCTACACGCGCATTGATATAAATAGAGTGTCGATCTATGCGAAACTTCATTAGGGGTTTCAACTGGTCTAGGGTGTTTTGCATCATATGAGGGATAGGCCCAATATCCCTCTTCAATTGGAGATAGTATGCATGGAATACTGAATTTGACTGCCAATGTTTTCCCATATCACTCGAGTACCAGAGCATGGTGAAATTCGCAGTGAGTGGTTCAAATGGTTCAATGTCTGTGAAGGTCACACCTTCCAGCATCTCCCAAGAAGTAAACACTATGAGGATCAACAACCAGCTAAAATATAACTCATATCCCTGATCCTGAGCTTCATGGCAATCAAATTTGATCTGGTTGGCTAAGTACTTTGCCCAGTTCATTTGGAGTCCTTCTACACATTTTCCGATGAGGTCAACAACAAACCCTGTGACTTGCGTAGGTCTGTTCTTTCTCACTAGATTTCTTATAATCAGCTGGCAAGCCATTCTATATGGAAGCTACCTTGTAGCCTCACGTCCCATTTTCTACATCACCATAGGTATCCTTAATTCTCTAAGCCAGGGCGCGGTCTACAAACTTCCTTGGGTAGAAGTCTTGTGGGTCTGGTCCCTGCATGCTTAATCTGGTGATCCTATGGATCAACGTCAGATCAACTATGATGCATCTATCTAGCCATAGATAACCGCCATGGTAACACGATAGCAGGATATTAACAAATGCATTAAAATCTTGGTGCCTTTCAAAATGTGTAATATTCATCACATTCAAGATGGTGGATTGTGTGAGGTTCATATTCCATGGTTGGGGGATTATTTTCGAGTTCTTCCCCTTCGTCCTAGTCAAGTATCTGTGAGGGGTGAGCATATTGTGGTTCTTTCATTCCCCTAGGTTGAAGTCATTGAATTTTAATATCACGATCTTATCCTGCTATGTTCTAACTGCACGTATCCCCTTCAGGAGGTACGCAATAACCAAGGTATAATCGAAATGCCTCGGGACACTATCACGACTCACTGTGCCAGCCAAAGGTGGGATGTAGTCAGGTAGGATAGTTGGGATTAACTTCGCATTCGCCAAGTCACCTCGATGCTTGGTTCTCTTCTCTGTTGCAGCTCGGGATGGCCTAGATTCGTGAGCAGTTGACGGGGAGGCTTGCACTCCTCTCGTCAACGAGGCTTGAATCCCAATGAACATTACTTTCTCGTCCATTAAATCGATTAGAACGTTTTCTACACACTTTTCAGTTGTGCTGAGTTCGTTCGACATACACTCTCAAGATCGGATAACTCAGATTGATGAATGAATGCTTCAATGAAATAGAATAGGTTTCGATATTAATAAACACAATGCGGTAGCAATGAGTTGGCTTGGATACAATTTGAAAAAGTGTTCTTGGTGCAACAATTGATGGAATAAGTAGACAACGATGTAACAGGTCTTCTCCAACGGACAAGATGCCTTCATCAATGCAGTCCTGTCCATTGCAACATGGTCCCAATCATCTGAAGATGAGCTTTCCAGTCATAACTGTTGTTCTAACCATTTGGGGGCATCGGTCTAACGGTCATAATGCCTCCAACGGTTATATTGCTTCACCATGGCGAAGTGCCATGTTGTGTTGTTTTGATATCCCCATGAAGTTCCAGTTTTGCAAACCTTCCTTCTACGAAGTCCCCTATGGAACATTTTGCAACTTTTCTCTCTTCTTACTGAGCTTTCTAGCCTTCCTCGCTATGATCTTCTCGATATTCCTTTTTCCATTCTGATTCTTATCTTCTTTTGGTATAGTAACTTCGCGTTGTTGAGATTCTTTTATAGGGTTCAAGGGAAATACTTCTTCTCTATCTGGGGTAGGTGCTCCACTCTTGTGTGAGTCTTCTTGTGTTCTTTCAACTTTTACATCCAAGTTTCTGGTTCTAAATAGCTTCGATTTGTTCTCCTATTCTTCAATCAAGTGAGCTATCCTCCTAGTCATGAAATCTTTTAGTTCTTTCTTCTTCTAATCTAGGGCTTCCTCTTCTTTTCTTTTGGTCTGATCCTTCTCAATCCAAGTTTTTCCTAGTAACATAGAAAATGGGTTGTCACTCTCAATAAATTTAACAACCTCAAAATCTTCCTTTGTCGAAGTTCCATGAGCATTCATAGATATCTTGTTGAGTCTTCCACATAGGGTTATCAAATTTCCTCTAAATAATCTTATTCCTCCTAATGAAGGAATCATAGGAGGATTTACTAAAATTTCCCAAGTTCTTTCTATGATGATATTCACTTGTGTTTCCTCATCCAGAACACAGTCAATGTCGAAGTCTCCTATTCTTGTTTCTATGCACTCTTTTTCTTTGAAGATATCTGATAAGTTGACATTTATGTGATCATTCAGGGTTTCTTTCATTTGTAGTAATACATTCTCTGATTGTTTCTGGGGTTCCTCCATGGTCTTAGTTGCTTGATATTCCTCAGGGTTTCCTTGTCTCATATTCATTCTTTCAACCTTAACAATCATTCTAGGGCAGTCCAAAACTTCATGGTCCATAGCTTTACAACAAAGAAAACTAGATCTTTTATCAGGACAATCCTTAGCAAGATGGCCCAACCTTCTGCAACTGTAACAAAGGGTTAATAATCTCTTTCTTTTAAATGATCCCCATCTTTTCCTGTACCGGGAACTAGGGTCATAGTAACTAACCTGCAAAAAATTCTTTCTAGGATCTTGCGTCCATTTTTTAGTCCAAAAATTCTTTCTATGCATAGGAATAACATATATTTCACTATTCTTATCAGATCTACTCATATCAAATCTTATTTCTTCTAGCTGCACCCTAGTTTTCAAGCTAGGAATTTTTTTATCAAACATACCTAGATTCATACTTTAGATATAAACATTTCCACTTATCTTACCTTTTCAATCAAAACGTTTCAGTGTTCTTACCTTTATCAAAGCACAAAGCTTCAATATCTTACCTCTTTTCTTCAGATCTGAATTCTCTTCTTAGCACAAAGCTTCACAAGTCAAGTAGAATATTGTGCACTAGGGCAACAAATCTATGCACAGAGATTGTTATTTTCTTCAGTTCCCAACAATCACAGTTTCAGGTCCCAGCAATGGAACCATTTGTTGGCACAGGGGTAGACCCAGGGTTCAATGCTTCAACAACGCACCAACAAAACTCTAACAACCAGCCCTTTTGGCAACATCTGCAAAGAAGATGCAGTCTCACCCGAGGTAGAGGCAGGGGTGGTTATAGGAATCCAGTGTCTCCAACCTTAGATGGGACACAGATTTGTGATTACAATACTCTATCAAAGAACTTAGTAGTTACAATTCATCAGTGTTTAACCAGTATCTACTTTGCAGATAAAACCCTAATCACAGAGCATCGCAGTATTCACCCAGATCTAGTATATTTGAGCACTAAGCACATTCACATAGGTTAGATCTAGCACTCATTCATATTATTCAGCACTAAGCTATCATATCAGATTCATCTAAGCATACATCAGTTCACTAAGCATTAATTATATGAACAATGAAACAATCATACTGAACAAAGAAACCATAACACAAGATATACGTGGTTCACCCCCAGTCTGGGGCTATGTCCACCAACTCTTTGCCTTCTTTATTATCTTATGTCAATCTTATGACATGCACAGAGCCACAAAATCCTACTCCGCATAGGATAGGAGATCTGTGTGCACCTCTCTAGATCCTCCTTCCCCGAGCTAGGTTACAACACAAAGCCTCTACTCAATCTCTTACAGTCACTTGCACTTAGCCTTGCAAGTCTCACACAACATGCACAAAGCAGGTACAACTATCACTTACACTTAACACTTAGCATCACACACTTGTGCGCCTTTACTTACATCGCCTAGCTTTCTATTTATACATTACAAAATGGGCTTATACATGGGTAAACCCATGGGCCGACATCCCTGTACCCGTTTCATAAGCCCAAAACCAAAAAAATCCCTAAAAAAGGGGCCTAGTTCTCATGATCTCCACTTTAACTTGCACTCTGCCTTCGACAGCCTGCCAAAGTCCCAAAATAGGTCAAAGATGACCAAGGATCCTCAAAACTTGGTCAAGGGCCAACAAGGCCCCAACACTCACCTGTGACTCGTCCCAAGTCACTCTGGTCTGTGTAGGTTGGATTCAAAAGCCTCAAGCTTGGCTTGAGCTGCTTCGAACTATTGTTGCACCAAGGCCTCCTTCTCGATGAACTCTTGGATAAATGCTTCATTGACAAGTCCCTCTAAGCGATGTTCTACTGCAATTAATACTTGTTCCAACTCTGCTCCTCGGCCTTCAATATTCTCAAATAGTTAGCACACTTCATCCTGGAATGGTTGGAGTCTTTGAGTCACTTACATGACTTTTCTCTGTATGGTGTGGACCTATTTTTGAGCAATGTGTTGTTCCTGGCATCACTTCATCCTTTCAACTGCTGATAGAAGATTCAACTACACCTGTACTGTCGTTGCTTGTTGCTTTGCCTCCTGGAGCTGTGAATCCAGTTCCTTTAGTTTAGGGTCTTTAGTAAGTCGCTCATAGGGTTGTGAACTTCTACTGCTAATCTGTTTACATTCTAGAGCGAATGCTATGATCCTCTCAACTGCGCTCTGGGCAGTGGTTTCTCTTTGATCTCACATGTCGTGCAGGGTACTTGGCACTGTTCGTAGCTCTAGGTCTGCGATTCTTTGTTGAAGCTGTTGGATAGCTTCCACAAGCTGTGCTACTTGATTCTCCACTGGTTCTTCCACCTTTTTCTCTAAGCCTATCACAGAGTGAAGTGCTCTGCTAACTGCTTCTTTGAATCTGAGCTTCCCTGTGAGCAACTGCTCTCTCTCTTGCTTGACCTGTGATATCTCCTCTTGGAAATTGGTGTGCAGGTCATCCTTCTCCTATTGCGCAACTTGACATTGGTCTACCACTTCCTGTTGTTCTTGCTTTAGGGCCACCGTGGCCTGTTCTTTCTCTTCTTGCACTCGATGAAGGCGAGCTTCGGTTGCATCAACTATTCTGCAAATTTGGGCGGGTTCATCTCCCAACTCCGGTTCTTATGATGGCGGGGGTACAATGGATACTGCGTTGTTGGATTGAAGGGCATGTTGTACCCCTCTTAGTTCTGTCTCAAGTTTTTCATACATGGATACTTGCTTGGCTTCAGTGTTCTACATAATATCATATGAGGCATCTGATACAACTGTGATGATGAAGTCGAATTCATTGAGTGTGAGCACAGTCTGTAGCTTAGTCTTGGTGGCTTTGGATTTCTTCCGTGAGATAGGTTTCATGGGGGAAACCTTTATTTTCTTAGAGGGATCAACCTCATCCATGGGATCCCTAGGCAGTGTTACTTCACCTTGTTTCTGCTAATCTTCTTTTCCATTGGTCTCTTCTTTATTTACTTCATCATTATCTCCTCGTCCAGGTGATTCTAAAGCAGTTTCATCTGATTCATTGCTCAAGTTTTGTACCTCTTCGGTCTTCTTTCTTCTGCTAGGTCCAGGTGTATCATTCTCTTCGTGAGTGGCCTCTAAGATGGCAATTAGTTTGGGATCAGAAATTTCTGCAGGGTCAGTAGGGATAAGGAGTTATGTAGACCAATCCTTAGTTATCTCCTCGAGGTCCTCCTCTATGAGATTATGGTATGACTATTAAGCCCTAATATTGGCTCATTACCCCTTAATTGGGGCATATTAGATTAGTAATTCTATTTTATTTATGTCGGCTTTAGGCCATTAATTGTAATTTAGATTAGTAATGTTATTT
>JZKD02S1679130.1:106649-140528 GCA_000966675.3 Picea glauca
AAAAGGAGGTTTCCCCCTCGAAGAGGCTTATTATCTGAAATTATCTCTTTTTCAAGGCGTTGAGTACTTTTCCTGAGGTTTTTCTATGCTATATTGAAGTTTGGTTCTTAACAATGACTAAAGCTCTTCTTTATGCTCAGCTGGATGCGCAGTGATATAAATAAAGTGTTGATCTATGCGAAACTTCATGAGGGGTTTGAACCGGTGCATGGTGTTCAGTGTCATATGAGGGACATCCCCAATAGCCCTCTTCAATTGGAGACAGTATGTGTGGAATACCTCATTCGACTGCCAATGTTTTTCCATATCGCTCGAGTACCAGAGCGTGGTGAAATTCGTAGAGAGTATTTTGAATGGCTCAATGTCCAAGAAGGTCGCACCTTCTAGCATCTCCCAAGAAGTAAACGCTACGAGGATCAACAACTAGCTAAAATGGAACTCATATCCCTGATCCTGAGCTTCGTGGAAATCAAATTTGAGCTGGTTGACTAAGTACTTCGCCCAGTTCATTTGGAGTCCTTCTACACATTTTTTGGCGAGATCAACAACAAACCCTGTGACTTACGTAGGTCTGTTCTTTCTCACTAGATTTTTTACGATCAACTGGCAAGCCAGACGCACTATGCCATTCTGGATGGAAGCTACCTTGTAGCCTTGTGTCCCATTTTCTACATCGCCATAGGTATCCTTAATTCTCTGAGCCAGGACGCGGTCTACAACCTTCCTTAGGTAGAAGTATTGTGGGTCTGGTCCCTACATACTCAATCCGGTGATCCTATGGATCAATATTAGATTAACTATGATGCGTCTGTCTAGCCATAGATAACTTCCATGGTAGCACGATAGAAGAATATTAACACACACATTAATCTACCGGTGCCTTTCGAAATGTGGAATCTTCATCACATTCAAGGTGGTGGACTGCGCGAGGTTCATATTCCATGGTTGGGGGATTATTTTCGAGTTCTTCCCCTTCGTCCTAGTCAAGCATCTATGAGGGGTGAGCATATTGTGGTTCTTTCGATCCCCTAGGTTGAAGTCGTTGAATTTTAATGTCGTGATCTTATCCTTCTGTGTTCTAACTACATGTATACCCTTCAGGAGGTACACAGTAACCAAGGTATAATCTAAATCCCTCGGGACACTGTCACGACTCACCGCGACAACCAAAGGTGGGATGTAGTCCGGTAGGATAGTTCGGATTAACTTCGCATTCACCAAGTCACCTCGATGCTTGGTTCTCTTCTCTGATGCAGCTCGGGATGGCCCGGATCCATGAGAAGTCGACCGGGAGGCTTGAACTCCTCTCGTCAACGAGGCTTAAATCCCGACGAACATTACTTTCTCATCCATTAAATAGATTAGAAATTTTTCTACACACTTTTCAGCTGCATTGAGTTCGTTCGACATACACTCTCAAGATCGGATAACTCAGATTGATGAATGAATGTTTCAATGCAATAGAACATGTGTCAATCTCAATAAAAACAACGCGGTAGCAATGAGTTGGCTTGGATAAAATTCACAAAAGTGTTCTCGGTGCAACAATCAATGGAATAAGTAGACAAAGATGTAACATGTCTTCTCCAATGGACAAGATGCCTTCATCAATGCGGTTCTGTCCATTGCGGTGTGGTCTCAATGGTCTGAAGACGAGTTTTCCGATCATAACTGTTGTTCTAACCATTTGGGGGTATTGTTCTAACGGTCATAATGCCTCCAACGCTTATATTTCTTCGCCATGGCAAAGTACCATGTTGTGTTGTTCTGATATCTTGACGAAGTTCCAGGTTTGCAAACCTTTCTTTTACGAAGTCCCCTCTGAAACATTTTGCAAATTTTCTCTCTTCTTACTGATATTTCTATCCTTCTTCAATGTGATCTTCGTCTCGGTATTCCTTTTTCCATTCTGATTCTTATCTTCTTTTGGCATAGTAACTTCGCGTTGTTGATATTCTTTCATAGGGTTTAAGGGAAATACTTCTTCTCTATCCGGGGTAGGTGCTCCACTCTTGTGTGAGTCTTCTTGTGTTATTTCAACTTTGACATCCAAGTTTCTGGTTCTAAATAGTTTTGATTTGTTCTCCTGTTCTTCAATCAAGTGAGCTATCCTCCTAGTCATGAAATCTTTTAGTCCTTGCTTCTTCTGTTCTAGGGCTTCCTCTTCTTTTATTCTGGTCTGATCCTTCTCAATCCAGGTTTTTCCTAGTAACATAGAAAATGGGTTGTCTCTCTCAATAACTTTAACAATCTCAAAATCTTCCTCTGTCGAAGTTCCATGAGCATTCATAGATATCTTGTTGAGTCTTCCACATAGGGTTATCAAATTTTCTCTAAATAATCCTATTCCTCCTAATGAAGGAATCATAGCAGGATTTCTTAAAATTTCCCAAGTTCTTTTTGTGATGATATTCACTTGTGTTTCCTCATCCAGAACACAGTCAATGTTGAAGTCTCCTATTCTTGTTTCTATGCACTCTTTTTCTTTGAAGATCTCTGATAAGTTGACATTTATGTGATCATTCAGGGTTTCTTTCATTTGTAGTAATACATTCTCTGATTGTTTCTGGGGTTCCTCCATGGTCTTAGTTGCTTGATCTTCCTCAGGGTTTCCTTGTCTCATATTCATTCTTTCAACCTTAGCAATCATTCTAGGGCAGTCCAAAACTTCATGGTCCATAGCTTTACAACAAAGAACACTAGATCTTTTATCAGGACAATCCTTAGCAAGATGGCTCGACCTTCTGCAATTGTAACAAAGGGTTAATCCTCTCTTTCTTTTAAATGATCCCCATCTTTTCCTGTACTGGGCACTAGGGTCATAGTAACTAACCTGCAAAAAATTCTTTCTAGGATATTGCATCCGTTTGCTAGTCCATAAATTCTTTCTATGCATAGGAATAACATATATTTCACTATTCTTATCAGATCTACTCATATCAAATCTTATTTCTTCTAGCTGCACCCTAGTTTTCAAGATAGGAATTTTTTTATCAAGCATACCTAGATTCATACTTTAGAAATAAAAATTTTCACTTATCTTACCTTTTCAATCAAAACGTTTCAGTGTTCTTACCTTTATCGGAGCGCAAAGCTTCAATATCTTACCTCTTTTCTTCAGATCTGACTTCTCTTCTTAGCATAGAGCTTCATAAGTCAAGTAGAATATTGCGCACTAGGGAAACAGATTTATGGACAGAGCTTTCTATTTTCTTTAGTTCCCAGCAATCACAATTTTAGGTCCCAGCACCGGAACCATTTGTTGGCACAGGGGCAGACCCAGGGTTCAATGCTTCAACAACGCACCGACAAAACCCTAACTACCAGCCCTTTCGGCAACACCTGCAAAGCAAATGCAATCTCACCCGAGGTAGAGACAGGGGTGGTTGTAGGACTCCAGTGTCTGCAACCTTAGTTGAGACACAGATCTGTGATTACAATACTCTATCAAAGCACTTAGTAGTTATAGTTCATCAATATTTAACCAGTATCTACTTTGTAGATAAAACTCTAATCATAGAGCATCACAGTATTCACCTAGATCTAGTATATTTGAGCACTAAGCACATTCACATAGGTTATATCTAGCACTCATTCATATTATTCATCACTAAGTTATCATATCATATTCATCTAAGAATACATTAGTGTACTAAGCATTAATTATATGAACAATGAAACAATCATACTAAACAAAGAAACCATAACATAGGATATACGTGGTTCACCCCCAGTCTGCGGCTATGTCCACCAACTCTTTGTCTTCTTTATTATCTTCTGTCAATCTTCTTACATGCACAAGGCCATAAAATCCTACTCCGCATAGGACATGAGATCTGTATGCACCTCGCCATACCCTCCTTACCCGAGCTAGGTTACAGCACAAAGCCTCTACTCAATCTCTTACAATCACTTTCACTTAGCCTTGCAAGTCTCACACAACATGCACAAAGCAGGTACAACTATCACTTGCACATAGCACTTAGCATCACAAACTTGCACGCCTTTACTTACATTTCCTAGATTTCTATTTATACATTACAAAATGGGCCTAAACATGTGTAAACCCATGGGCCGACATCCCCATACCTGTTACATAAGCCCAAAACCCAAAAATACCTAAACAAGGGGTCGAGATCTCGCAATATTTGCTTCAACTTGCACTCTTCCTTCGATAGCCTGTCGAAGTCCCAAAATAGGTCAAGCATGACCAAGGATCCTCAAAACTTGGTCAATGGCCAACAATATGATATGCTACTTTCAATCATGGGCGAGGGAGGATACCATTTTTACCCTCATCAGGTTTCTCATTTTGGAGGAAGAATGCCTTCTTGGCATTAATGGCTTCTTGCCACTTTTTTTTATCCCAAGGGATTCCTAAGGGTAGAGTAGAAATCTTGTTGGTGGAGGCCTCATTAATTCTAATTGTTAGTACCCTTATTGTGGTTACATATTCATGTTCTAGTATGTTAGCACTTCGTAATTTCTCAGGTTGAGGAAGAAATTGACAGAGGTAACCACAAAACCAATTGGATTCAAAGATCTATCCCTCCAAGATTCAGAGAGGGAACTATCTGTATGATTTAGCTTTGTTTGGATTGGATATTAGGCTAGTTATGAGAGTACAGGTTTTCTTTTGAATTTTTGGTTGGGACAACGAAAGAGGGCCATTGGGAAAAATGGAGTCAACAAGGTTTAAACTGATCAAATGAAGAAATAATTGAGCTCATATGTAAAAAGGCAAGGTAGTCATGTTAGTGGATCCTTCTAGTTTTTGATATGGAAAAAGAGGAACAAATTAGGGTTCACTTCAAATGTAGAGCATTGCTACATGAATTCTACATTCAAACTTCAGAAGAAAACATGAATATTGTTTTAAGTCGGAACAGGGTGTTTGGAACAAATCCTGAACTTAATATTCTTATAAACAATAAAAGAAAGAAACAAAATGTGAAACTAGAGAAGAATAGATTACATCAAGAATCACTTCACCACATAACTATGACACATGAATCTTGAAACATAATGTCTTTGTATTCATAGAAGAAGATCACATAAACCCTCCTGAAAATCTTTACAATGGATGGTAATCTTTCAATACCATTTTCCCCTTCAGGTCCAACCCTTATGCCATATTGCATCCTATCTTTTATAATATCCCATTACATTCAGATCCTATAGAGTAGAAGATCAAATCTCTTCTTTAACTATTTCTAGATATTTTTGGAAAATACCTAATTAATGATGTATCCAAAATAGAGATTTGATCTCATTTCAAAATCATACGATACAACCTGAGTTTATAACAATATATTTGATTTTTACCACTGAAAGGGTAAAAATATAAATAACTTCCTCCTGACTACTATCCTAAAACTAGGGAAAATACAACAAAATCCCAAGAAATAGGTTATGCTTTGACTTTATTTAATAAAATCTAACTAATCCGATATTAACCTAACATCAACATATTGAGGATGTGTTATAACTAGAAAATCATTATGGAAGCCTTCAAGAACATTGAGGAATCCATTTGCCTTGATCCGAGGAGATTTATGTGCTTTATGTTCATAACAGAACTTTTGGTAGCTAACGAGGTCAAAAAAGAGTATGTTTAGCTGCCGATTTTCTGGGAATGATTTTCGGTCGCTAATTATGGACTTTGAAACTGATTTTAGCTGGCGAAACCTGTAACTGGTCCTAAAATTGGTAAAAAATGGTTGATTTTGATCATTAATCCTGCTTCATCTATTATAATCACCTCATTTCATATCAAGGGAAACTTCAGCTAGAGCATCAAGACTGAGGTGAGCTTTAGTTTTTAGCTTTTTGTGGACAAGCTTGAAGCTCAAAACCTTATTCATGTTCTGCAGTCTGCTATTCTATTTGAAGAGCTTCTTATTCTTGTGCTTTACAAATATTTAATGGCCAACTGATCCAATACAGTACCAACTTTGAGAGATGACTTTCTAAGAGTCTCATTCTCTATTTTGAGATGTCTTTCTAATACCTTTAACTCAGCCAACTCTTCTTTCAGTTTCTGAACCTTAGATTTTTTACTAAACCTTTTCTTTGATGATGTTTCAGGTACTCCCTTTTTTGGATTTTCCATTTCTGCAGCTAATGGCTCTGAATCTGAATCTGAATATAGAAGATTTAGGAAATTTCTTGTTGTATCCTTTCCTTGATCCTCTGCATTTTTCCCAAATTCTAGCTTCCTTTTTATTTTCTTTGATTTTGATGGGGAAGGCTCTGTTGTAGTTTCTATAGGTGTCAATGTTCTCCTCTTTCTTTTACTGGTTTTTGGAGAAGTTAATTGCTATGAGGACGTTTTGCCTTTCTGTGGTTGAAATTTTTGTCCAAATTCTCCCCAAAACATAATATAATCCCAAGTCTTATTCCTTTTATTGAGCTCCTTTAACACTATTAGTTTGATTAGGCCATGGTGAAACAAATTGTTGCTAGCCTTCTGAGGTTTGGCCTGAACTTTGGAAGCAATCTTGGTAAGACTCTTAAGAAGATAAAAGGGAATATTCAGAGGTTTCTTACCAGTGAAATGAAGGAGCAATATAAAATGGTAAAGTATGGTCCTACAATATCTCCCCTCACAAGTGATGTAAACCTGAATAATTTTTAACAATATTTTTCATTTCTCCTCCAAGAAGCTTCTGGGAATTTCCTTTTTCCATTTCATATTTTGATGCTCATTTTTGAGAAATGGTCTGAAATCAATCTCCTTGACTGAGGTGGTATTAAACCAAATTTAACCTTCACCAGGCATCTCTGTAGCTACTTCTATACGGGCTTCATCTATCTGCATCACAACATGCCCAAGTTGACCTTTAAATCCATCAAAACTTTTGGCAAATGCCTCTGTGACACCCTGATGGTACCCCTAGAGCTTCTGGTAGAACCTTTAGCATCCAACACTTTTGAATAATTCATAGGCCTCAGGGTGTGTTTCAAGGTACGTGGAATCCTGAAATTCCTTCCTCAGAAGAGCACCTCCCGTTGCAATATTCATGACCGGGACTGTCAAAAATGCTTGAAACTGGGTCGATGAGAAAGGATCCAGGGTATGTAAGGGTGAGAGATGGACTCAAATAAACATGGAGGTGGGATAACATGATAATATTCAAGAAAGAGACTCAAAAAGGGTGAAAATGTTTTGGGTGGTTGTGGTAAGATTTAAAACAACTTACAAGAGGTAGCTAATCGATTCAATGCATCAAAAGGGTGATGACCATTTTTGGATCGATTGAATTTCATGGGCATGATCTAGGGTTATTATCACTCAATTGGACAAGGGAGAAACAAAGCATAATCTTTTCTGAAATCAGATGAATGATGATTGAAAGTGGTTATGGATGCATGGAAACTAATAAGGATATGAGTACAATTTCCAGTTAGGAGAGTGACAAGACCCTTTAGACGCTTGAAAAAATTGCCACTTTTGGAAGCTTATGACAGGCGTGAATAAGCCATTTAGATACCGAAAATTTTAACTTTCGGTAGCTAATGGCTATAAGATTTCAACCTTTAGTTACAAAAAATCAAACTTGTTGCCACAATTAAAATATGAACCAAATTCATGAAATCCCTAATTATGCCACTCTAAACCTTCAAAAAACTCATGTGGATACATCATAATTCAAATCTTGGTATGTGACAACATTTGGCTCTAACCTTTAACCTGGATATCTATTAGAAGCATTTGATATACCACTGTACCATTACCCCTGAGCACCATATCATGAAAGTACCTTCATCATGATCAGAAAAATTCCAATATAGATGACTAGAAAATAGATGGCCTACAGTATAGGACCCTAACATAGGCTCCAATTGGGGATGGAAACTCTCAAGGAGGTGTCAAGAATATTTGATCTCTGGATTCGTAGATCAGTGCCTTATCCATTGGGCTGATCCCAAAATATGCATCTTGCTCTATCCTGAAATCATTGTGACTGAAAACCAACTGGTCATCTACTCCAACTTTGATTGGATTTTGAAGTGAAACTAAAATAAAATAGACCACATGCCTCACCAACAAGCTTTATTTTCACATTGTAAATCTAATAGTTGAAAGGTTGCTTATGTGGTAAACTTATTTATGCACATATAATATTATTCTAACCATTAGAATGCTTGACCTTAATCAATATGGAATATCCAATATAACCAATCAAATATTAGATCTGGTACCTTGGCTCTTTCACTATTTTTCACCAAACTTAGAAACAAATCTGTTAATGGAATTTGATAGAGATTTCTAGCCTGATATTCATTACAGGGAGCTTGGTAAACCTAAAAAACAACAGAAATGCTCGAAATGTATTGTGGCTCTGTAATGAACAATTTCTCCATATAGATAGCCACTAGATCAAGATAGACTTGACCTATTTCTGGGTATTCTGACTCAGTCAATTCAATTTCATGACCTGGTACTGCACATGTGCTCTCCATGTCTTCAGACAACTTGGAACATGTTTGCACTTTATCTGATGAGATTTGTATTAATACTTCTGTTGAACAAGACAATGGAGAAGATTGTCTGATCATATCCATATCATAACAACTTTTAAAATCATTATAGTTAAATGAAGCCTGACTTTGAAAACACAAACCATCCAATATATCAACTATTTGGTCATGTAGTGCTTTATATGGATGCAACATTGGTTCTACTGACACCTCATGATTTCTCCTATGATTATCAACCAGAATGTGACCCAGGTTCTCTTTCACAATTTGAAATTAATTAAAGCATAAGGGTATAGAATCAAATTAGATCAATTCATCATCTATTTCAGACTCTGTGATTTTATCTGAGATCTGATGTCCAAGATGACTCAGGGATCATACTTCTGGATCTAAAATAGGTTCTGCATCATCCATGTTTTCCTCAACTGATTCATTGGAACATTCCTCATTCTTTCTATTCAAAACCTGCTTGTAATTTTCTCTTAGGAGTGAGGCAAAGCACATAGGAAAGAATTTTTTACTTACTTGAAAAATTTCTTCATTTTCCTCCTTGCGGTCTTGCTTAGTATGCAGAGTTTGATTGTCATCTTTGCATTGTGATAACTTGGATTCTTCTTCCCATGAAGATAATGTTGGTTTCTTTTAACAATCAGCCTCAATCTCAACCATATAATCATCATCCCAATGATCATATCCGGGTAAATCATCTATATATTAAAGTTCATCAAACATGCACATCATCTCAGGATATTGTTCCACCATCGTCTGATTTTGAACTTCATCTTTGGCTATGTTGTGAATTGAGTACATGAAATAATCATTTGGTGGTTTAGAATACCGAGGTTGAGCTGCAAAATGCTTGGGGACATTGATCCTTGTATTTTTTGGGACTAATGGAACATGAGGTATTTGAAAAAAAAGTTCCTCTTTCCTGCTAATATTATGCATCACTTCGTTCACTGTGTTTGTCAAAATATCTAGTTTTACCTTTGAAGATATCAAATGCTCTTTTTCTATTTTATCCTTCTTAACTGCTTTTAACTTTTCATTTTTGTTCAGCAAGTTAGCTTCCACTTCAACTGCAATATTTTTCATTTCTTCAAGGGTTGCAGTGTCCCTTTCTCTTAATTGGAATGTCATCTATGGATCAAAGGCATATGGGTAGTGCAAGAGAGATAATCTTGGGGGTGGCCTTATATTAGCAGGCATTGAATGTTACACCTTATTTAACCTGGATGAAAAATGTTGTACTATCTCCCCTAGTTTTATTTTCAAGTGGTCATACTCTTCTAGGATGAGAAAATCATTTCCCATGACCACCCATCTATCTAGGAAAACTTGCATAAATTGATGAAAATTGCTAATGCTTGCAGCTGGAAGATTCTTAAACCATTTTTAAACTTTACCTTGCAAAGATAGGGCAAACATCTTGATACAAACATCATCTTCTTCCACCTCAAATAGATCAAGAAAATCCTCAAGAATTTGAATGTGTTTTTCAACAGTGATCTTCGCATTTTCTCCATCAAACATGGGCAGATTATTGCTATAATTTGCAGGGAATTCATGGAGAATAGGAGGTAAAACCAGAGGCTTGTATCTGTCTGGGAATTTTACAGGTATAGGAGGTAAATCAAGGGGCTTAAAACTATCTGTAATTTCAATAAGAATAGGAGATAAAGCACAAGGGTTGTGTCTAACTCGGCTTTCTACAAGTATTGGAGTATGAACCAGAGCTATAGGGATGGGATCAATCCTTTGAGGATCTTCGGGTTGAAACTGATCACTATCAATTTCAACAATATACTCTTGACCAAGCTCATAATAAGAAAGAAAATAATTACATATAAATCCAAAAATGTCTTGAATACAATTTGAGCTTGAATACCTGATCTTCCCAGATTGCTTTGTCATGTTTTAGGTTCTTCCTCTAGTGGAGTATTTGAAACTGGTTGGATTTGATTGGAGTCGCCAGGTGGATGATTCAGACTTCTTGTGTCTGATCACTTTCCACCATCAGTAATCAGATCTGTAACTTGATACACTTTTCTGAGGAACATTCCCTAGTATGGTCGTCAATATGTTATCACTCCATAATTTCTTAGCCTGAGGAAGAAACTGACAGAGGTAACCGAAAAACCACTTGGAGTCAAGGATCTATCCCTCCAAGACTCAGAGAGGGATCTCTCTGTATGATTTATCTTTGTTTGGATTGGATATTAGGCTAGTTATGAGAGTACATGTTTTCTTTTGAATTTTTGGTTGGGACAACGAAAGAGGGCCATTGAGAAAAATGGAGTCAACAAGGTTTAAGGTGATCAAATGAAGGAATAACTAAGCTCATATGTAACAAGGAAAGGTAGTAATGTTAGTGGATCCTTGTAGTTTGTGAGATGAAAAAGAGGAATAGATTAGGGTTCACTTCAAATGTAGATCATTGCTACCTGAATTCTACATTCAAACTTCAGAAGAAAACATGAATATTGTTTTATGCTAGAACAAGGTGTTTGAAACAAATATTGAACTTAATCTTCTTATAAACAATAAAAGAAAGAAAAAAAATGTGAAACCAGAGAAGAATAGATTACATGAAGAATAACTTCACCACATAACTATGACACAAGAATATTGAAACATAATGTCTTTGTATTCATAAAAAAGGATCACATAAAACCTCTTGAAAATCTTTACAATGGATGGTAATATTTCAATACCATTTTTCCCTTCAGGTCCAACCCTTATGCCATATTGCATCCTATCTTTTATAATATCCTATTACATTCAGATCCTACTGAGTATGAGATCAAATCCCTTCTTTAGCTATTTCTAGATATTTATGGAAAATACCTAATTAATGATTTATCCAAAATAGATACTTGATCTCATTTCAAAATCATACGATACAGCCTGATTTTATAACAATATATTTGATTTTTACCACTGAAAGGGTAAAAATAGAAATAAATGCTTGTTGACTACTATCCTAAAACTAGGGACAATACAACAAAATCCCAAGAAATAGGTTATGCTTTGACTTTCTTTAATAAACTCTAAATAATCTAATATTAACCTGACACCATCCTATTGAGGATGTGTTATAACTGGAAAATCATTCTGGAAGCCTTCGAGAACATTGAAGAACCCATTTTCCTTGATTTGAGGAGATTATATGCTTTTTGTTCATAACAAAACTTTTAGTAGCTAACGAGGTCAAAACAGAGTATGTTTAGCTGCCAATTTTCTAGGAATGATTTTCGGTAGCTAATTATGTACTTTGAAATTGATTTTAGTTGGAGAAACCTGTAACTTCTCCCGAACTTGGTAAAAAATGGTTGATTCAATCATTAAACCTGCTTCATCTATTATAATCACCTCATTTCATATCAAGGGTAGATTCATCTAGAGAATCAAGACCGAGGTGAGATTTAGGTTTTATATTTTTGTGGACAAGCTTGAAACTCAAAACCTTATTCATGTTCTACAGTATGCTATTCTATTTGATGAGCTTCTTATTCTTATGCTTTACAGTCTCATATTTAATGGCCAACTAATCCAATGCAGAAAAAACTTTGAGAGATGACTTTCTAAGAGTCTCATTCTCTGTTTTGATATGTCTTTCTAATACCTTTAACTCATCCAGATCTTGTTTCAATTTCTGAACCTTAGGTTTTTTACTAACCCTTTTCTTTGATGATGTTTTAGGTATTCCCTTTTCTGGAGTTTCCATTTCTGTAGCTAATGGCTCTGAATATGGAAGATTTAGGATATTTCTTATTGTAAACCCTCCTTGATCCTCTTCATTTTTCCCAAATTCTAGCTTCCTTTTTATTTTCTTTGATTTTGATGGGGAAGCCTGTGTTGCAGTTTCTGCAGGTGATAGTGCTCTCCTCTTTCTTTTACTGGTTTTTGGAGAAGTTAGTTTTTGTGAGGAAGTTTCTCCTTTATGTGGTTGAACTTCTTGTCCAAATTCTCCCCAAAACAGAAGATAATCCCAAGTCTTATTCCTTTTGCAGAGATCCTCTAACACTATTAGTTTGATTAGGCCATGATGAAACAAACTATTGCTAACCTTCTGAGGTTTGGCCTAAACTTTGGAATCCATCTTGGTAAGACTCTTAAGAAGATAAAAGGGCATATTCAGAGGTTTCTTACTAGTGAAATGAAGGAGCAATCTGAAATGGTAAAGCATGGTCCTACCATATCTCCCCTCACAAGTGATGTAAACTTGAATAATTTTTAACAATATTTTCTATTTCTCCTCCAAGAAGCTTCTGGGAATTTCCTTTTGCCATTTCATATTTTGCTGCTCTTTTTTGAGAAATGGTTTGAAATAAATCTCCTTGACTGAGGTGGTCTTTAACCACTTTTCACCTTCACCAGGAATCTCTATAGCTACTTCTATACTGGCTTCATCTATCTGCATCACAACAGGCCCAAGTTGAACTTTAAATCCATCAAAACTTTTGGCAAATGCCTCTGTGACACCTTGATAGTACCCCTGGAGATTCTGGCAGAACCTGTAGCATCCAACACTTTTGAATAATTCGCAGGCCTCAGGGTGTGTCTCAAGGTATGTGGCATCCTTCAATTCCTTCCTTAGAAGAGCACCCCCCATTGCAATCTTCATGACTAGTACTGGAAAAAATGTTTCAAGCTGGGCCGATGATAAAGGATCCAGGGTATGTAAGGGCTAGGGATGAACTCAAATAAAAATGGAGGTGGGATAACATGATAAGATTCAAGAATGAGACTCAAAAAGGGTGAAAATGTTTTGGGCAGTTGTAGTAAGATTTAAAACAACTTACAAGAGGCAGTTAACTGATTTAATGCATCAGAAGGGTGATGACCGTTTTTGGATTGATTGAATTTCGTGGGCACGATCTAGGGTTATCATCACTCGATTGGACAATAGAGAAACAAAGCATAATATTTTCTGAAATTGGACGAATGATGATTGAAAGTGGTTATGGATGCATGCAAACTAATAATGATATGAGTACAATCGCCAGTTAGAAGAGTGACAAGACCCTTTAGACGCTTGAAAATTTTGGCACTTTTGGCATCTTATGATGGGTGTGAATAAGTTGTTTAGATACCGAAAGTTTTAAATTTCGATAGCTAACGGCTATAAGATTTCAACCTTTAGCTACTGAAAATAAAACTTGCTGCCACAATTAAAATATGAACCAAATTAATGAAATTCCTTATTATGCCACTCTAAAACTTCAAAAAACTCATGTGGATACATCATAATTCAAATCTTAGTATGTGACAACATATGACTCTATCCTTTAACCTGGATATCTATTAGAAGCATTGTATATACCACTGGACCATTACCCCTGAGCACCATATCATGAAAGTACCTTCAACTTGATCAAAACAATTCCAATATAAATGAGTGGAAAATAGATGGCCTCTAGTATAGGACCCTAACATGGTATATTATGGAAATTCTAAGAAAACTCTATGGATACCTCATCATCAAATCCTCTGAGTCTTTCAAAGTATCCCAAACAATCACATATCTGAAAAATTTCTACTATCTCAGGATTATCATAAACCCTGGAAGGATTTGTTGGTCCTCTCCTTTTGAATCCAACTCCCATGGTTGTTGTCAAATATAATGAGTTGAGTTTCTGAGAAGAGAGAAATTTTGGTTACTAGTTTCCTATAGATTTTTCAATTTGAACTGTTCCTTAGAGAGGATGATAGATTGAGATGGATTTTAGGAAAACATGGTGATAAAATAATTTCAGCAAGGTTTTTTCTTCACAAAAAGGAGGGAAAAAATGATGGGTTTCTTGGAAATTCCCATGTCAATATGTTTTTGTTCAGTCGTTGCTATAGAAACAAATTTCTACAGGAACTATGTAAATAAATATTCTACATGATGCGTTTTCAAAGACTCAAAAAAACTCTAGTGATGGAAGGATTCGATCATAGGTCTGTAAGCATAAGCACTTTGACAACGATTGAGGATAATTTTACACAAAGAGATTACATTGTTTTTAGAACTTTTCTACAGGACTTTGATTGTGGGGGAAACCTATGTTTCTATAGGATGCGATTTTCTTGTTGTTAAAGAACCCATAAAACCTCCAACAATGTCCAATGTCTAGAAAACCATAAAGATTGAAATAAATGTAACCAATGACGAGATTGCAGAGATATTACTTTGACTAGGTTTTCAAAACTACTTGTAGTATTATGTTCTTGTGGCATCCTCAAATTCTCTTCCTTCAAGTGTTTTACGTTCCTTCCTCTCCTGCGAGCTCGTATTCTTGCTTCCACACAAATTGAATTACCCCTTCTTCCTTCTAATTTTAAAATAGTGATCTGATTATCTTTAACTTCGAGTTGTTCCCCCAAATCATGGATTGGGCTATTGTCTTGTCACAACAGTCATATTGATGTATTTATAAATCCTTAATGTGTTCTTTCTAACTCATATCAACGAACCTCCACTTAAACCACTTAATATCCACATGGCAATTCGAATCTTGGCACGAATTATGGCCACCGTCATTGATAAGACATTAATGAACTCGTTCATATCACAATATAAACATAATAAATGCCTGAACTTATGAAATAGACATAAAAATATATGTATGAATATTAATTAAATGTTTGAGAGGATAGATAGTTGTGTTACCTTTGTTTACCTTTGCATGGATTTTTTTTTCTTGCAGGTTGTTGGAGTAATGACAATGGTGGTTTGTCTTCTTGATGGAGTCTTTAGATTCTCTTGATGTCCTCCTTGAGATTAGATCTATAATTCATTTGAATATCATGACCTCCAATCGTTCTACAAGATGCAGAGTATCGTGTAGATTTTTTTGTTGTGATGAATAAATTTTACAAGATACATAATATCATGTAGAAGTTGATTTTTTCTATATCAAGGGTGTATCTGATGAAAAAAATGGTTGGAGAAGATGGTTCTATTTATTTATATTAACATTTAAATTGATGATGTTGGTATTGTATCTGATTGTCTTCCATTATTTGTAGAGTTGGCCTTGTTAGGTTGATCTTGTGGAATCCTGTAAGATGATCTTGTAGAATAACCTTGTAGGATGTTTTTATTGAAATAAAGGATAGAATGAAGCATGATGGATATGGAAATTAGTATGAATTATGGAAGTGAAAAACATGGATAACCATATGGATATTATGACAAATTTTATGTATGAATGATGAAATAAAATTGAGAATTCTTACTTTCCTTATCGATTTTTTACTGACTGTTGATATTTTCTTGTGCAGATGGATGCATCAAAACTTTTTTTTCTTTTTTTTTTCTCTTTTTATTTTCCAAGGGAGAAGTGCCATCACTGGTTTTCACCAATACCCTGTCTCATCAACCCTCTTGAAGGTTTTATTGGTGAGTATTTTCATTTATTCATCAGACCTGAGACTTCCTCGATTGGATGTTTTCATCCCCATATATGTCCTAGATGCCTCTAGGAGGTTTTCATCCACTATTTTTATTCTATTTTTTTTTTCATGTCTCTTTATTGGGATGGATTAAGAGCATTTTTTCTATCAATCAAATTCATATTTTGTTTCCTTACTGTTGTTGTGAATTCTTCTCTTGTCAGGGGATTATTGTTAGCTTTTAGTCTGAATCCATTCACTAGTAGGGATATTCCTTCTTTATCAATGGTTCTGATCTGAACTAAACCATTATCATAAAACTTTTCAATAATGTAGGGTCCTAACCACCTAGTCATGAACTTCCCCTTGAACTCTTTAAGCCTCGATTCATATAACAAATCCCAATCACCTTATTTTAATTTGTTGTACTTAATCTTCTTGTCATGCTATTATTTTCTTTGTTGTCGTACTACTTTAGTTTTGAAGAGGGATTGCATCATGTACTCATCTAAGGCATTAAGTTGGCTCAACCTTTATCTTTGTGCTGATTGTAAATTCATGTCTAATTCAACTGATGTTCTCAAGGTATGATATTCAAATTCAATAGGGATCATGGATTTCTTACCATAGACTAATTCAAAAAGAGTAAGCCTTGTGGTAGTTTTCTATGTAATGTTGTATGTCCATGCTACTTCTGTGATCTTCTTTGACCAATCTTTCTTATTCATGCTCACTATTTTGGTGAGGATGTTTTATAGCTCTTGGTTTGTGACTTCAGCTTTCCCATTGCTTGAGGATGATAGGGTATTGAATTTATGTGGAGGATGTTATGTTCCTTCATGATTTATTCAATGAGTCTTGATGTAAATTGAGGGCCTTGATCCGTGACTATCTCCCTTAGATAACCAAACCTTGAGAATATTCACTCTTGGAGGAATGAAACTACATTTGATTCTGTGGCATCCTTCATAGCCTTTACTTTGACCCATTTTGTTAGATATTCTATGCATACTAATATGTGTTTCTTTTTCCCTGATTGAGGATTAATTGAGCATATTAAGTCCATGGCCCACTTGTCAAATGGTTCCAATTATACTTGGGGCTGTAAAGGAATCTCATTCCTCCTTGTCAGTTTCCCCATTCTTTGACATTCATCACAATGTGAAGTGTATTGTTGATTATTTCTATGTAGGGTTGAACAATAATATCCAGCTTGTAAGATCATATAAGTTGTCTTCTTGGCTTCATAATGACATCCAAATGGTTCATCATCACAAGCATGTAGTATATCATGCACCTCATCTTCTCTTATGCATCTCCTCAAAATATGGTTTGGGAAAAAATTGAACAAATAGTCTGTAACCCAAGTGCAGGATGAACTTTGTCGAACAATCGTGCATCTCTCCTTGTAGGATAAATGTTGAGGGAACTTTCCTATTGTTATATAATTTGTTATATTAATAAACCAGGGGGTTTGTGTTGATATGGAAAATAGGTTCTCATATGGAAATCGATCATCAATCATGCCTTCTTTAGTATGGCTAGCCAACCTGGATAACAATGTAGTTGATATCTACACCAACTAGATTTTTACTTGTGAAATTTATTGCATAGGGTTCATTGTCTTCATTTTGTCCTAAGACTTCTCATATAGCCTTGTTTGATGCATCAATGTGAATGTGAAATGGAAGAGCCCAATTGGGGCCTTGTAATACAAGAGCAATTGAGAGTTTCTCTTTTATTGTCTCAAAATCTTGTTGGAAGTTCAGGGTCCAACAATAATATACATCTTTGGAAAACAAGGTAAAGAGAGGAGAGGCTATCTTACTGAAATACTTGATGAACCTTCTATAGCATCATTCATTTCCAAGGATAATTCTACTATATTTTGGTTTTAGAGGTGTAGGAAGTAGGGAGATGATTTTGATTTTGTTTTTGTCTACTTCAATCCTTCTGGATGAAATATGATGTCCTAAAACAATCCCTTCATTCATCATCATATTACATTTTTCATTGCTGAGGGACATGTTCATTTCTATACATCTTTGAAAAACTTTGTTTGAATTGTCTAAGGCTTCATCAAACGACTTTCTGTAAGGGGTAAAGTCATCCATGTAGATCTCAACTTTGTCATGAATGATTTTTTAAAAGATGTTGATAATTTCCCTTTGGAAAGTGGTTGGGGCATTACATAGGCCAAAAGGTAAGACTCTATAAGAAAATGTTCCCCAGGGACAACTGAAGGCGGTCTTGTCTTGATATTCATGATTGTTATAAATTTGGTTGTATCCACTAAATCTATCTAAAAATGAAAAGTATTATTTTCTAGCTAAGACATCCAAGACTTGGTCAATGAAGGGTAGGGGGAAATGGTCCTTTATGGTAGCCTTGTTTAACTCTAGGTAATCTACACATATCCTCCTTTTCTTATTCTTCTTTGGAAAAATAACTAGAGGAGAGACCCATTCATTGTCTGGGATTGGATATATGAATCCAACATCTAGAAAATTTTGAAGTTCTTGTTTAACTATGTATTTCATTGCAGGGTTCATACTTCTTTGGGGATACCTAATGGATTTTCAATTCTCCTTGATGTAAATATGGTGAGTACAAATACAAGGATGGATTCCTTTCATTTCTTTATAATCCCATGCAAATGCTTTGATATTTATTTTCAACACATCTAATAACTTTTGTTCTTAGTGAATAGTAAGTTTATTGCTTATTTTGAGTGTTTTTGCAGGGAAGATCTCTATGCTTTTGACAGTGAGATATTCTATTTCAGAAGTGAACAAATCTGTCCATAATTCCTTGTTATTTTGAATATAAATTCCAGATCTTTTATCATCATTTATCCCTTATATTTTCACATTAGTTGGATATTGATTTTGTAGAAAATTTTCAAGGAAGGTGTCCTCATCAATTGTACTTTCAGTCAAGGAAGTGTTTATTGTATTGAGGGGATAGGTAGTTTTTTGTGTAAGGTAATGTTCCTCTTCCACCCACATAGGAAAATTTTCTTTTATCAAAGGTTGGGAAGGAGGATAAATAACAATTTTCTTTTGGGAAAGACCATCAGTGATAGTCATATTTCCTTCTCTACAACCAATGCATGTATCTTCTATGGCCAACCAAGGCCTTCCCAAAATAAGAGGATATCCATTGGATTGAGACTTGGGTTGAAGGACTAGGAAGTTAGTAGGGTACTCCCAAAAACCAATGGAGATTATGATATCTTCCAATATGCCTTTAGGTTTGACTGTAGATCTATTTGCAAGCTGGAGGACAATGGGGGTATCTCTTAAAATATCTAAAGGCTGAGACTTTGCATATTTTCTTTAGTCATAACATTGATAGCATCCCCTAAATCAATAAGATTATTATACACCATGGGGTTTTTGGTGTACATTTACTAGAGGACTTCTTGGATCCAATTATTTAGGTACAATCAACTTTCCAAGCATAAGGTCAGCTAACTATCCTATAACATTAATGGTAGGGGAATATTTTCTTCTCCTCCTTGGTCTTCTAATGCATTATTCCTTGAAAAAAATATTGAAAATGGGTACATCTTTGAGAGCTTGTAAGAGAGGTACATATTTATGCACAAATTCTTAAGTTCTCCTAAAAGTTCGTTTTCCTCAGATGTATAAGTCTTCTTTTCTTGTAATATTTCAGGGTAAGGAGGAGTTTGTGGTTGAGGAAAGGTGGGATATTATTTCTCATATTTTTTATTTTCTATGAGCTTAGGTTGCTATTGCAAGAATTTTTTTGGTCTAATATTTATCTCTTGTAGTTCCAAGGAATAAGCCTGGTAAGTTGTATCATTTTTGTACATAGGTCGAACTTGCTTGTTGTTCGGATTTGGAGAAGGTTGAGCAGGTAGATGAGGTTGTTTAGGATGAACACTATTTTGAGTAGTGTTGTTAGGTTGATGAGCAGGATGAAATAATGGAGGTTGAAATTTGTGTGGCCTCCATCCTTGTGGAGGTTGAATCTATTGATTTTGTGTCATGCTAGGAAAATATTGATATGGAGGAGGAATTGGAGGTCCTTGGTACTTCAAAGGATTTGAATTTTTCTAAGGTGATGGGTTATACCATGGTTGAGGAGACAATTGAGAATTATATGCACTGAAATTTTGAGCTGGATTGAAGTTCAAACCTATTTGGAATGGTCTTGGTGCTCCAAGCATCCTTTGATTGATGAAGTATAGTGATTCCACATTCTCCTCTGCTCCTCAAAATATAGCTTTCAATCCTGGAAAAGAAGGAAATTTGTTATTTGGATTATTTTCTTCACAAATACCACAAACATCTATAAGGTCTAAAGGGAACTCATTTCTAGGTTGATTTTTAGTGCATTTGGGATAATAGATAGACAATTCCTTCTCTTCTTCCTCATGTTTATTCTTGATCTACAAAGTATCCATTTTCATGAATAAAGAGTGTAAAATATAAATTTTCATGTCCTCTATTAACCCTCCTAATTCATTATTTATATAAGTTGTAGGGTTAGAAGATTGAGATGTCAAACCTCTATTGCTTCTACCTTTCTTTATAGAGGACCCTAAGTAGTTCTTGAATATTCTTTTGATATCATCATAGTCCAACTAATAGATATATCCATTGGATAGGGTATTCAATGTTTTCATCAGATCTTCTCTTACTCCTCTAAGTAAGACAAACTCGAATGAGTCTTCGTCTAGAGTGAAATTTTGAGCTCTCTTGTAACTTAGTTGAAATATCTCTTCAAAGTATTCTAGAGATTCATTAGGCCCTTGCGTTAATCTCAAAATATCATCCCTTGTATCTATTTCTCTACAATAGTCTATGTATATTTCACTAAAGTTATTTTTCATTTGATCCAAAGTTGTGATACTATTTCTTTCCAAGCTCACAAACCATCTTAGAGATGAATCCTTCAAGGTAGAAGGATAATGTTTGAGCTTATGTTCATCAGTGGTATAATCATATCTCCTACATATAAATGTAAACTAAAACAAGAAAGTGTCAAGATATTAAAAAACAATCCCATGAAAATGAGGTAAGGCAGAAGGATTGATGTTTTTCATCTTGTTTTTTCAATTGGATTCCCGAATAGGAAACTCAAATATTTATACCATCTCTTCTTTACATGCCATGGAATGAGGTGAGGACCAACTATATTATGGAATATTTTCAAATTATATAGCTTCCCTTTCCAAGAAACTTTCTAGTGTTTCAGTACCAATCTCTGGATTTCTTGGACCGGTTTTTGTGGTGGGGTTTTTTGGTAAAAAATTTCCTTTCCTATCTATAGGTCTAGCCATTCATGAAATCAAAAGAAAGTGAAAAACTTCTCTTTTTGATATATAATGCTAAAAAAGAGAGTGTGACAAGGGTCTATCAATACTCACATGACATGAAATAACTTGGGATGTTTCACTACATAAATTCTATGGTGAAGTTGGCCTTGTGACTGAGGTATCCTTTTTACTTCTCTAGGTCATACAAAAGAAAAGAAAACAAAAATAACATGCATACTTCAACACCTCCCCAACAACGACACCAAAAAGTGATGGCCCTAGGAATAACAACAATCATTTATTGTACCCTTGGCTTCCTACCTTACTTTTTCAACTCAGGGTTTGTACAAACTTAAGAGGTTCTATGCACTGTATGTGCAATATGAAATTGTCGATAGAAAAGGTCTAAAACTGATCAAAGGCTGAAAATGTGAAGGAAAATAAAATGATAAAAAGCATCTCTAAACTAATTTCTTGAAGGAAACAAACCAATATGAAAGTATAGTTAATCTAGATTGCATGGACATAATTTATTCTAACTAAATGAAAGAATATTGAATCAAGAAGTTTAAACTGAAACCAAGAAGATGAATTTCAATCTAAGCTATGACAAAAAGCTGTAATAGAAGTAAAGTTACACTAATGCATGAATAAAACAAGTTAGTTATATAACCCTTTGATCAATGTCAGTCCAAATGTATTTTTATTGTTAATTGATTCCTTTATGAAAATGAGTTTATGCTAAGTCGAAATATGAAGCTGAAACAAACCTATAAGAGATTTCTACATGAATTGTACAGTTTCTACAGGAAACTCCTACAGGAAGAAAAATGAGGTTAAAAAAGGTAGAGTAAGTCTTTTAAAAGCATGAACAAACATATACTATAAATAAATGGAGTGAATATGAGGTTCTTGACCTTGGGAGGCACTTAGGAATTCTCCAAAAGGTTATTGAACATTTCTACAGGATGCCTGTTGTGATTAGCTAGTTAGTGATAATCTCAACATAAGCTAGGATTAATCATGCAAAGCTATATTAAACTTCAAAAGAGAATAAAATATTATCTAACATGCATGAAAACTATAGAAACTATAACATGGTACTTGATCCCTCTTGGATGAGCATTACCTAAGAAGCACAAGGAGACTAAAGGAAACTCAATGGATTGAAAGAAAAACCATATTTATTTCATAAATATCAGTAATACGTCAAGAGCATGAATGGTCTTATTTCTAAACAAAAGTCTTCACAAAGTATCCATACAATTCTTCTCCAAAAATACTCTATATCCCCCCTCTTAGACTAGAGGTCTATATATCCCTCCTCTTAGACTAGAGTTCGACCTCCCTTCCTTAAATCAAGGAGAGGAATGGGTAAGTGAGGGATATCATCCATTTACACCTATATATTTGACTGGTGTTGATCACAAGTGGTAAATAATGCACAAGGATCAATATTGGAGGTAGGGAGGGACAATTTCCCTTGATATTTGGCTGAGAACTCCTTGACAGAGACAAAATACCTTGTTTCTAGGATTTTGGTGCCCTTGACTCATGTAGTTCGAATTGGTTGGTGGAATACACATCTTTTGAAAAAAGCATTAGGTAAAAAAGGTATATTACACACAAAAATCCACCTCAACATACATTCATTAAGAAACATGCAAAATACCTATCACTTGCTATTAAATATGGTTAATAAGAAAATATTAAGCCATTTTATAGTGGAAAATGTGCCAAATATGAGCCTTTGGAATGGACAATAATGGGGCTCATCACTTCCCATGCATATCACCTTCAATGGTGACTCACTGATCAATAAACTTCGTTGGAACAACATTTTCGGGGAGGGCCACTTGACTAGTTGTATGAACCACTGTAATAGGTCAACGTTGATAAAAAAATATAGCATGGGTGGATAGAGTCGTGGATGTGAGCTCATAGGTTTCTCAAAGGGTTCCAGGTCTAAATAGACCAACACTTGGATGAAAACAAAATAATCGTTGGGTCGGCGGGAAATGATGAGTATATAAGCAATAGGTGGGAAGTGACACACTCGACATGCATTAAGAGAAAAAACATAGAAATAAATTATCCTTAATGTCAGAGATGACCCCTGAATGTATTGAAATCCCAGGGAGATTTGGATAATTAAGAATGTGAATGGAAAATTGGTAACATGGTCTTAAGGAAAATAGAAAAGTAATGGCTGCAACAACAATTGACCAAAAAATGACTGACAATTGGTGAGTTGTAAATGATTCTGACTGGAAATGACGAGACAGAAGGAGAGAAAGTACCAATGATGGTAGGTGATGCTTCTACTATTCCTTTAGCTTGCAGATGGTAGGGGATTCTTCCATTGTTCCTTTAGCTTATAGATGGTAGGGGATGCTCTTATGATGTTGAATAAAAAATTCCTTGGTAAGGGTTGCGATAGTCTCGTTAATAAAGTGGGCTCCTTGATCACTGGTCAAGCTTCGAGGATAACCAAACTGGGTAATAATATTATGAAAAATAAATTGTTTTCCTATGGATGTAGATAAATATCGAACAACTTCTTCTTCATCCTATCGATTCAGATAATCAATCGTGGTAATTATTTATCCTTCCTTTGAATTCTTGGCAGGGGATTTATCAAACTAATGAAATCGATAGGCCATTTTTCAAAGGATTGCAATGCTCGAAAAAAGTGTAGAGGTAAATCATCACGACGAGATGGCTTCCCCACTCTGGCATACATCGTAGGCCCGAGCATATTCCTTAGCATATTTAAACACCATATGCCACCATAATCCTACTTGTAATACCTTTTGGGAAGTTTCCTTGCTGCCAACATGTCCTCCCACAACTCCATTGTGACATTCCCATAGGATATCATGTCTTTCATGGTATATTACACAAGGCCTCAAGATATTATCCAAGCCTAATTTTTACAATTGGCCTAATTAGTTGATAGTATTCTACACAAATGACTAGGTTCCTTTTTTGAGTTGTGGAATATCCCTTCGACATAGTAACAATGGTTAAAAATAAGGAAATATATGATAGATAATCAGGGATATCCTTTATTCGGAAAAGATCTAGATATGGGAGTTGATAATCTACACCTCTACCACTTTCTCTCGACTCTAGTCTAGACAAATGATCTGTATCCACATTTAGTTTACCATGATTGACAATGACCTCAAAAGAAAACTCCTAAAATAAAAACAACCATATGAATATTAGACCTTCTAACACATTTTTGTTAACCAAATACTTCAAAGCAGAGTGATCAGTAAAAAAATTAAAATGATTTCCTAAAAAATAATGTCTAAACTTTTGTAAAGAATAAACCATTTCCAAACCTTCCCTTTCAGTTGTAGTGTAGTTGTTCTCAGCCTGGGAAAGATTTCTACTGGAAAAGTAGACAGGATGATCACGCTTTCCTTCCCTTGGTTGTGCTAGGATAGCACCCAATGCAATTGCAGAGGCATCATTGTGCACACAAAACTTAATTTTCCAATTAGGACAAGTTAAAATATGTGTGATACTCAACTTTTCTTTTAGTAGTTTGAACACTTTATCACAATCTTGATTCCAACGAAATTCTTTGAATTTCTTTAGTAGTTATTCCAAATGTGCTATTATACTTGTGTAATTCCTAAAAAACCTATGATAGTATCCAGTATGGCCCAAAGTATGCTGCAATTGTTTCATAGTTGTAGGATGAGGAATATTGATACTTATTGCAACTTTCACAGGATCGACTAACACTCCTTCCCTACAAACTATATTTATGAGTAGGTTCCCAAAGGGAACACAAAAACCACATTTTCTCATATTAAGAGAAATGTTTAGTTGTCTACAACAATCCAACATCAGTTGTAATATATCGATGTGCTCCTTGAGTAAGTTGTACAAAGTCCAATAATCCAGGTATACCTCAAGAAACTTATGAATGAATTCACAGAATGTTGCAATCGTTATCTGAGAGAACACTACTGGGGTATTCTTGAGCCCGAAAGGCATAACATTATAGGAAAATGATCCCTAATTGGTAGTGAAAGTAATATTTTTATTGTCTTCATCAAGGATTCAAACCTGGTGGTATCCAACAAAACCATTTGTAAAGGAATATGATTTGTTTCCCACTACTTGATCTAGTACGTCACCACTAAAGGGGGTAGGAAAGGGGTCATGTACACAAGAAGAATTCATGCTTATGTAGTCCACACAAACTCAGATATCATCCATACCTTTCTTGGTTTGTATGACGATAAGGCTTATCCATTCAACCTTATTGATAGGGAAAATCATCCCAACTACGAGCATCTTATCAATATTTTTCTTCACTTTCTCTTTGATTCTAGGGTTCATATGGTATGGCCTAAGTTTAACTAGTCTAGCGTCTGGATTGAACTCCATATTCATCTCCCCTAAATCTCCCTTAATACCTTTTAGTTATGAAAATATTGTAGGGAATAGATCCTCATATTCCCTCAACAAAGCTTGTATCTCTGTCAAAGTTTGTTCATCCCAATAATCCCCTATGGAAGATAGCTTAGGGTGGTCCTCACTCCCTATGTTTATTTTTCACAACTTCAGTGGTTTAGAATAATAACTATTAACATCATCTAAATTAGTGTCGAACACAACTCTAGTGCCTTTTTATTCTCTAAATGTCAACTTTCTAAGATCATCTAGGCCTTCTAGGTCTCTTGGGTCTTCATCAATTTTACTACAAGTCAAAGGTATTCTTATAGGGTTTGTGTAAAGGCCATGATGAAGTAGGTATTCGTGTTCAAAACAAACTAGGGGTGGATATAGAGGTTTCAATTCATCTGTAAATAACAATTTCTTAATCTGTTTCAAAGATAAGGTGATTTTAGGAGACCTACCCAAGAATAAGAATTCTTGACAGAACTATTTGTGAAAGATTTCCCAGCAAGCAGTTTGTCGCCAAGCCTCCTCATGCACATACCAAGTAGTTGGAATTTTTCCCAAAGAATGAATAAATTTATTCCTCCCATACCTAAATACAATGCACAACATGTTCCCTTGGATTAGAAAACCCATCATATGCAACCAAAGTTGAGGTATGAATGGTTGGTTCATGATCATTATTTGGACGTGTAATCTGAGATAGGGGAATAAAGTGATATTGGATGGCACACTTTTCCTCATCCTAGGAAGACAAAGTACCCTTATGAGTGGCTCACCACCTACTGGAGATGATCTTAACACAACACCAATTATTGTAATTCTTTTCTCTAGTGCAACCTTATCCTCCAAATCAACAAGAAAACTGCCTAAATTTGAAGTGCCATCGTAAATAGGGTGTTCTCTAACCTATGATCCAACACACCTGGAAGTTTCGATAGTCACGCAACTCCTTGAGAAGTTCTCATATCTTCCGTGTTTCAAGTTTTCAAAAGATATCTCTAAATATTCACCTGCATATTGAATACTCTTCCAACTCAATGAGCCATCTGCAGTAGGGTTGATGCAGTCTTCCTGCTTCCTTGTAGTTAGAGTGTAGAGGCGAACCAATGCATATTCTTCCATGTTATCCTCTACCGGGTCTGTATATCGAGGACCTTGGTAAGGGTCTAAAAGATGGGTTACTTTCATACCATCCACTTCAAAGGTCATGATTTCCTTCTTGAGATCTACAACAACATAATTTTCATATGCCTAGTCGATACCAAATAAAGTTGGATATGTATCCTTCTCTCCCATTATTTCTATGACCTCGAAGTATGCTAATGTTTTAATGCCAGATAATCCTACTTCTACATTTTGTAGCCTCCCAACCTAATCTAGCCAATAAACTTTGATTCATTCACAAGATATAAAAACCATGCAAACACACGAGAATAGAAAATAACTCTCTTTTATTCCTTCTCCATCCTAACTATTAAAATGGAATTTCAAGCCCTTATAACTACTATCTGAGATTTTTAAAAACAACTAATTTTAGAAAAAACAACTAATTTTAGAAAAAACAACTGATTTTAGGAAATTCTTGCAACACTCTAAAACTGACTTATAACTAAGAGCTAACTAGAGCGACAATATTTTTCAACTCATTTTCTAATTAGGTTCATAAACTAAGAGATAACTGATAATTGAAAATTTAAAAATTCTTGTAAAAACACTAAAACCCCAATTTAAGGCCTTATATGAAGGAATTTGGCCCTGGAAAAGTGTCGAAATGATGTCTGATCTGAAGAATCAAATTGACACAACACTGAATTATTCAAGGTGAAACTACCCATTAAATTTCATCCCAAACATATAACTGAGTCAAAATTTATGACCGTCGGAAATACTTGCAACACAACCAGATAGATTTAGTATTGATTGGCCATGCACAATTGAATAGGTGAGTAAACAAGCTTGGGATTACCCATGGCTTCCCAGGTTTTCTTTGGTAGTATGTTGACGTCATATCCCAAATCTATCTTAACATTGCTAATCTCATAGTCATCGATATGGTAATTTAGTCTAAATTCTCTTCCATATATTCACTTCCTCCTCTGTATGCTACCTGTATGTCTCTCTGAAATATTAACAATAATAAGTTTCTCTGGGCTCCCTTCAGCCTCCACACTCCCCTATAGCATGTTCCACAACTCCTTGGTGAGTTGTTCTTCATCCAAAATGTCAAAAAATAATTAGAGCCACAAGCCAACAGAATTCTAGGGCCTCATCATAGAATCCCTCTGCACAGTCGAATTTTCTACATAGTTGGGTTGCATCTCGAGGCCTGGTTCTACGATCATCAACATTTGAGTCGAGTTATCAACATCTGCACTGGTCCTTGTTCCTCCTCTAGTAATAATATTAATATTGGGAACCGTTTTTTCAGTGACAGGCTGGGGCTCAGAATTAATCAAATTGATGCCTCACTTCCCTGCATGATATTCCCACTTTATGATCAAATACACGAAATCCTTAGTGACATGGGTTTTTTTATATAGTGGGAACACCAAGGTATTCTTGGAAGAATACATTCTCTAGCGATATGTCCTTTTTCATTGCAATTGTAACAATGATCTAGTCCTCTCTTATTGTTTCTCATGCATTTGAAACCTCCTCCACCTTTGTGTCCTCGTCCAAACCCTTGCAGAGCTTCATCGACCCTAAATGTAGACCAATCCAGTATGTTTGCAAGAGAATCTAGAGCGCGACACTTCTTGGTGATGTGAGTGGGAGACCCACATAATTCACGATAAATTGTATTCATAATAGGTTAATTTTAAGATTGGACAATGTTGAGGGGGGTGACCATGGATTCGATAAATTTCACAATCTTCTCCACTCTGGCCTACCTGATGATTTGGGAAATTGTGGTATTGCATACGGCCATCAAGTGTTGAGAGTGTCCTACGCCCCTTAGTCTAGGACATTATTTCACTGTATGACCCTTGGTGTAACAACTGATACACCATACATGTGGTCAACCTACTCTATGGAGGGTCAACTCTTGAATTTTGTCGGTTAATGATGAAATATGGCATTGCAACTACACAATATGAGTGTATTCAGTTGGTCTCATAACCCTCAATATTTATGGATAGCCAACAATTGCTTCAATTTTCATCGCTTGTTCTAAGGCTTCCCCTAATGTAGTTATCCACTCCTAGGTTAATGGTATCTGATTTAATGATAACAATCCCTGTATAAACCATTCTCACTGGTGGTCTTCGTGGATGGGATTTTCCAATTTCCTTATTTCATCTTTAAATCTTTGGTTATACTCCTAGACAGACTCTCCATCTCTCTGTTTGATCTCCCGCAACTCGGAGAGGTCCTGTTGTTTTGATTGGGGTAAGTGGAATTCTTCTATGAACCGTGGTTTGACTTGAGCAAGAGTGAAATCCTATCCTAAGGATTTCCTAGTTCAATGGATTTCATATACCATTTTAAAGCACAAACTCTCAAGGTGGTATTAAACTCGAATATTTTATTAGCATCCAAAGTTCCATGAGAACCCCAGATGGCCTCACAAAGAAACCAATGTTGTTCAACATCCTCATCCCCTTTACCCAAAATTTTGGGTATTGGGTGAGGGATCCTGCATGTTGAGTTTCCATTGGAGAAATTGGGGATCCTATCAAAATAAAGCTCAAGGGTCCTAGTTGTGAAATAACTATATTACCCGCCACATTTCTATTACTACTACTGATTAAACTCCCTGGACTAGAGGGGTTAAATGCAAAAGAACCTATAGAAAGATTAATTGTAGAGATTACCAAATTTGCAGAGGGAACTAGGGGTGTAAGAAAATCAGGGTGGGGTCCTTTACCGACAAAACAAAGTTCTTTAATCTGGGTGATCGTGTGATCTTGCAAGATTCCTTCTATGTCATAGTGCAGTCCTACAACTTTTGGTGTTATGATTTTTTATTCTCTCGTAACTCCTTCTAAGTTTGTGACTGAGCCATCTACTCCAAAGGAGGCACCTATTATCCCTACTTCATATGTTCCTCCTAATATTCCCATCTCTTGTCTTCTTCCTTCAGAACCTTCACTACTCTCGCCAAATATTTCCTTCAACCATCAACTATCCAACCTTCCACATATCCACAACTCTCGTAACCTTTCTAATTATTTATTTTGACTACCATCACAGTCCATCTCCTTTTGTGATGGATTATATCTCTTCATAACCTTTCTCATATAATTCTGCCACCTCTTTTTGGCAACCAAAATCCTCCTCAGAGCTCATTCATTTATTGTATTTTTCTCTAGTCAGCCCCCCATTGCTGAAAATACTTCTTTATCGGCTCATGACCTTGCCTTGAACCACCCCCAACCAGGAATCAGGGTTTGTGCTACCATCTCCACTAGAACATGTAACATTCCCTCTTACTCCAAAAAAAAATTAATCCAAAGAGGGATTTCTCATAGCAGTCTTCCTTAGGTTCCTTTATTACAACTTTTTCTTTTGAAAAAGACTGGTGGTTCTCAACGAAAAATTCAATGATGTATCCTTCCAAGCTGGTCTGCACCCATAAATCCACTGCTCTCGAAATTGGATGATCTAGATGGTGGAGGGTTTCCAAATGCTCAACAGTCCAATCATAGGTTCTATGGACTCGATCTTTGAATTCTTGTGCTTATTGTAATTGATCAAGCCACTAAAATACCTCTTTCAGAAATTGAATCTAGAAGATCTCGTATTTGTCTCTTGTAGGTTCCGAATAAAATACAATGCTCTTCACAACCCTCACACTTTTGTTACGTAGATCAAATTCTCGCAAAATAAATTCGTCACACCTTATTTCCCACAAATCCTCAATGTCAGGATTAAATATGTGATGTTTTATCCTCTAAAAAATCACTTGAAAGCTTCAAGTTCGACAACATAACCATTTGTTGGTGCAAAATTGGATATCGGGGTTCTCGGAGGTTACCAATAAATATACCGATGTATTCTAGTAGCGTTGGCATATCCAATCTTCCGCAAGGGAAGGAGGTCTCACCCGAAGCGCAACCGAGACTTGTGTGTAATAAAATGAGTCAACAAGGACACAACACCATATCTAACACAATACAATACAAATCCATACTTGAATGTGAAAATATTCTATCACTAGAAGTCTAAACTTGTATGTGCATTCAATAGTCCATGTTGCACAACATAAAGATAAGTACATACAACATAGGAGATTGTATAATAAAATCACAACTACCAATTACATATAGCAGGAAATATTGTGCATCACAGAGATCAAATATTCATACACATAATGACTAATTTCGGTGCTCGAATAATCCATCATGTTATTATCATATCACAAATTGACATACATAGAGAGTCTCTTCCATATTATGAATTATACAATAGAATCACCAATCAGATATCCACTATGGACTCTTATACTTATGTGCAAGCACAGATAATTCCCCATAAGAAGGATGGAAAGGAATCTATTGAAAATAGGCTACAACTCTCACTAATAGCACAATATATCATAATTAACTCATTGACCCAACTACTAGGAAACCCATCAATTTGACAATTAGGTAATAAAACCAACCCTTTCCCATTACATATTCCAATATTTATGGATTTTCTTTGGGTTCTTCTTGATTTATCGAGTCTTCTATTATCTTTTCTTGATTCCTCTTCTTCTTTGCATGCGCTCAAGGATTTTAGATATTTCCACTTGTCGATCCAGCTGGCACATGAACTGTTTTTATTGTTGGTGTGCTTGTAGTTATCTTTCTTCTCATTTTATCTACTTTCCCCCACTTCTAGCCTTTTTCTTCCTTGCTATTATTTTTTGCAAAACTATGATACTTATGCAAAATTGAACGTCCTCCAAAAACAAAGGGCCCAACATAAATATTTTTTTGGATTTTTGATGCTCAGTTTGGATACCCTATATTTGAAGGCATTTTTACTGTAAATACCTATCCCAAATGGGAGTATAGGTTATATGGTTGTAAATATGATTCTGAGACCTTTCCAATGGTATATGAAATTCCCTCTAACTCCTTAGGAATGAGGATATATGAATTTTTTTGTTAGAAAACCTAGCTACAATGTTCAGGTAGACCCAACTAGTCTTTACAGGTTGTCCCTAAAAGTGAGCACAAAAATACTATAAATACAGGATAGATCTGCACATTTGAATAACATCCAAGCAAGAAGATCAAGTCTGTGGTGCCCAAGAGAAGCTGAAGAGTATTCTTGGGGTCTAAAGGTGCAAGAATATTTTTATTAGAGTTTTAAGGGTGCGCTATGAAGGACTAAGGTTTATGATGTTGCAAGGTTCTCTTTTTTGAGGTTATGATGCTGCAGTATGGGATTATATTTTGGGAATGATGCTATGATGTTTTCTAGGGCATCAAGGCTAAATTTGACTAGGGTTTGAATCTATGTTTTGGTTATGAATCAAAGAGAGGAATTGGAGCATGAAAGTTAAGGGTATGATGATGCTATGAAATACATGAAGTATGAAGCATGCAGGTGAATTCAAAATTACTTTGTGTATGCATATCTTAGGTTGGTTCCTATACAAGTCTTATTTGTCGCTCAACTGAGAAGATTGGTGTCTCTAGTAGGTTTATTCCTACACAATATATTTATGAGTTGGTGATCAATTGAGGAGATTGGTGTCTCCAGTAGGTTGGTGCCTACATAATATCTCATTGAGTTGGTGCTCAACTAAGGAGATTGGTGTCTCTAGTAGGTTGGTTCCAACAAACATTTATAAAGATAAGTTTTGTGATTTTCTCCAACAAGGGTTTCAAAGTTAAACTTTGTGTATTGTGATTTGAGTTTACACACATTTACTATTTTAAAGTTAATGAATGACTTATGAATTTTCAATTAAAAGTAAATATTATTTTATTGATTCACGCCCCCCTCTCAATATAAGCATAAGTTCAACATAATAGTTTATTCTTCACTATTTTTAAATGAACGCCTTTCTTTACATCTCTCTTTTTACACTTTTGGACATTTTTCATGACCATGGAAGACCATCTTTTTGCAAGTGTTGTTTGGGGTACATGATCAACCTTTTAACCCCCTTTTCCAAAAAGTATGTGGTTAGGTTTCTTGGACTTCATGATTGGATCATTATTATCGATCTTAGAAACTATTACCTTAATCACATCTTGATTCAACCACATTAGTATTCAACATCCTCTTATTTTCCATCATCATTTCCATTTCATGAAGACCATTTTTTCACAACATTATGGGATTAATCTTCCATCTCTTATTGCTTATGCCTAAGTTCATTTGTGGAAAATTTTGTTTTCTTTTTTAATTTTGAAAAGGTTCATGTGAAGTTTATTGGTTTCTTGGAGGATACAAATTCTAAAAAGGTATCTTCATTGAGATCTTGTATGCACCTCGTCATCGTTATACATTATCAGTGTTGGTCATCATTGTACTCCCTTCCAAATTAAACATTAAAGTGGGATTATTTTATATTTATTTGTCCACTTTTTCCCATATCTTTTCCAAGTGAATAGCCATGATAGATGTTGGGATTTAGATTTACTTAATTAAACACACAATTCAACTCCTTTAGTGACCATCATATGGTCTCAAATAGTTGCCTTATTTTTTCAACTTTCCTTCTTTTTCATGAAGTCAAAATCATAGGGATATGGTGGTTAATATTAACTCTGTGGCCCCATAGTGATCATTAATGTAATCTATTCATAAAGGAAGATCATATTTTTTCAAGTGGTGTTTGGAGCACTTGTTCAACCTTTTTTCCCTCTTTACCAACAAGTGCATAGTTAGGTTTCTTGGAATTCTTAGTTGGAGCACTATTATTGATCATAGAAAATCTTACCTTAATAACATCTTCATTGCAGCATCACCTTAAGATTCAACATATTCTTCTTTTCCATCATCATGGTCATTTCTTGAAGACCATTTTTTCACAACATTATGGGATTAAGCTCCCACCTATAACTTCTTATGCCTAATCTCATTTGTGGAAGCCTTTGTTTTCTTCATCAATTCTAAAAAGGTTAATGTGAGGATTTTGCGTTTCTTAGAGGATATGGTTTTGAAAATGGTCTCTCAATTGAGATATTTTCTTGAGCTTGTAATGGCTAGATGTTGTTAGCATTAATCATCATTGTATTCTATGCCAAATTAAACATTAAGGGGGGTTTATTGTAATGTTTATTTTCCCACTTTTGTCCATATATTTTTTGAGTAAATATCAATGGATGTTACAATTTATATTTACTTGGTTA